>JAVTVJ010000194.1:1868142-2001083 GCA_034509425.1 Eopsaltria australis
CTTTTTCTAACTCACCCAAAATAACTTGGTTTAATCACTGTTGCAATCACATTTCCATTGTAAATATGAGTGGGAATGCTGAAGGCTAAGAGTCAGTGAGGCCTGAAGGGTTGTGCCTTGGGCTGAGGCATCAGAACAGCTGGATCCCATTCCTGCCTCTCCTGCCTGCTCTGTGTGTCAAGTACACCCAAGCTGTTTCATCTCCTCATGCTTTTCACCATCTCTTTTTTTCTAGGGCCTGAGTCTGCAAAATACATAGAGAAGACTTGCAAGACTCGTGACTTCATTGAAAACTCTCTCCAGGGGATATTTTCTCTCTCCACACTTCTGACTTTACCATGAATGTCACTGAACTTCTCAAGGCTATCCCCTAAAATTAATAATTAAAGACAAAATTGAAGGGTTCAAAACTGATACTGTAAAATCTCTGTTTCATTTCCTTAATGCTCCCTGCGCCCCTTCTACTTGAATTAGGAATTTTGTCATATATGCTAAAGTTCATTAATTATCATATTTCAGGGTCTTGGCAGGCAGTTTAAAAATAATCCCATAGCCTTTGGAACTTTGGTTTCAGAGGATTCATTCAGTGTACTCTGAGGCTGTTGTATAACTACTGTGCTTGTTTGTCTGACAACAACAACAAGTATAAATCAGACCTTTTTCTTCATTCTTTTTGTTCAAATGCATTTTCATTGTCACTCTGCTGTGAAGCCAGGCAGGCAGAGATAAAAACATTGCCAATTGCAAAATCCAGATGTCATGGAAGCTTAAGTGGCCATTTAAGTTGCTTTGTGACAAACACACATACATTAAAATCAAGATACTGACAATTATTATTCTGTTGTTCACCTTACTGATGTACCAAAGATATTTAGAAGGAAAAAAAAATCATGCTTTCTACACACAGAGGCATAATGCAAAAAGTTGGAGGAAAAGAAAACATAGCAAATACAACAGAAGATGAATTTTACTCTTTGGAGAATAAACACTTACAGAAAATTCCAGGCTGCTCCTAAACAAACATAGCTGACACTCCTACAGCTGACAATCCTATATGTAGTGGATTACATCTCCCATTTCCAGTCTGGATAGACTTTGACATTATTCATTTCTATCTATAGATTGCAGATGATATATTAGAAGAAGAAAATCTAACAAAGGAGGTCATGATATTTAGGATTATGAGGAGAAGGAGGAAAGCATGGGTAAAGGTAGGGGGTGAAAGCAAAACCAAATTGCAAAACTGTATTTTTTGTTGCTGGGGTTTTCTTTTTGTTTGGTCTGGAGGGGGTTTTTTGTTTCAAAATGGAATACAGATATTTTGTCCAAGTCCAGTACACGGAGATCCTCATGAGAACCACTGCTGCTCTTCTGCCAGAATATCAGATATCTCTCTGCAGCTCCTCTTCCTCCCCCTCATCAGCCCCTGTGATCTACGATTCATCGTCCAGGGAGAAACCCTGGAAAGAGCAGAGCAAGTCTTGGTACCCAGACTGCAGCAGAGAAGGGATGCCATGTCAGCAATACATGGAGGAAAAACACCCTCAGCTAACTCACACAGCCCTAAAGAAAGAGAATTGCCAGAAGGTGGGGAGATACAGTAGGTATTCTGCCTCCCAGCAAGTCTCCAGGACACTTGGCAGGCAGGGAAGAGAGGCTTTCCAGAGCTTGTGACACAGCTCTGGCCTTGGCCTCTCTCTGCAAGGACTTAAGGGCACCTCTAAAAATTTTCCTTCCCATGGTCCTTATCACAAGAAGTCACAATCTGGCCCTTAAATCAAAACTTAAGTCACACGTTTCCTCCCATCAGGATTTCTAAGCTGTCTTTATTCCTCTGTAGCCAAACAAGAGTGTGATGAATGGAGATATTGTGGCATGGGAATAGAGCCTGGGATCTGTCTGGTGGCAGGCAGATATGAGAATCTGGTGTTCCTCTGGAAGTACCACCCTTGCTGATCCCACAGGATTAAGAGAGTCATCTGTGGGGGAAGGGGCTGCTCAATTTAGCTGAGGCTTTGGCATGCAAAACCTCACAAATAAAAAAAAATCCTATAAACCAGGATGAATTTAATTATTATGAACCTAGGAAAAGTCCGTTTTGAAGAGCATGTCACAGGATGTCACAGGAGTGTATTTAACCAACACATCCTTATCTGGAACACGTCTTGGGTTCATAGAAGCAGGCTGAGCGTCTGGCTTGTGATACTACATTATATTGCAGTTTTTATTCCAAAGAATTGCAAATTTACAAATGATATGCACAGCCTGCCTAACCACTTTGAAGCAATTGCTGATAGGGACAAGCTCAACCAACATGAAGAGCTGTGAGAGGATATGGAGCTGGTGGAAAACTGAAGCTGTGTCTGGAGTGACCAAGGCTCAGTTTGCTAATCCATGCCACTAAAAAGAGACTATCACTGCATGGTGGGATCCACTAAACAATGCAGAGGTGACCAGAGAAAATGATGATTGAAATTTTGTAATTTCCTTCTGTATATAGCTAAACAGGAGACAACCCCAAAATTACTATGAGGTGCATTACTTGATTTCCAAGGTCTCATCTGAAAAGAAAACCTGGTGAGTAAATTGTGAGAGATTCACTATCTCTGTTCCAGAATAGTGAAAGGCTCAGTGGATCTCACAAGGCTGAAAACATTTGGGTATTTTAAACGTGATGCTTAAAAGACTAAACCATCCCCTCTGGGAGCTGAGTTAATGTTTCAATTCCAACTCACTTTAAAAACGTCTTACTGGCATGACAAGCAAGAGGCGTGCTGCCAGAGCCTAAGGAAGGTATTCCAAGTGTTTGTCAGGGGTGGATAATGCACTACACTGCTGGTTCTTCATGTTTCAACAGCACAAGGAAGCACTCTGTTCCAAACCTGCTCCTGGAGCCCAGGGAAGCAGTTCCCCAGCCCAGGGTGTGTGATGGATGCTCTCAGGTGGCTGGGAGGTGGCTACACTGAGATCCAGGACCCCTGAGGCTGAGAAAACTGGAAGGTAAAGCTGAGTAGTTCAGGAAGCAGGATATCCATTCTAGAGCTGTAAAAGACCATGAAGGAGAAACTGCCTCAGATTAAATCAGCTACTGATTTTTTGAAGGGGAGGAAACGACAGAGGGACTGAAGCACTGGTGTAATCGTGGAGATTTCTTTGAAATCCATCTGTTGCTGCTCAGGGGAAAAGCCAGAATGCTGCATTCTCCGAGAGCAAATCAAGTTGTTTTCTGAGAGAGGGAGGAAAGGGGGGGGCTGGGTTTCAAAGTTTTTTCCTACTGAACAAAATGTGTGATGGTTCCTGTGTCCCACCTACTCTTTCTGGCCAAAGGGGTTTGTTCCTCCAAGTGACCAGTGCAGGACTGGAATTTGGATATTGCTCCCCAGTGCCTGCAGTGATCACCACATTTTCTGCAAACCCCAATTACAACTCCCTAGTTAAAATTAGATATATGCTAATTAGTCCTTTAAAAATTAGCAACTCCATGCAAATTGAAAACAGATGTCTGCGTCTTCAGTCAGTGCTAGTTAGTTTATGCACTTCTTCTTCACACAACCTGTTTCACCATCTCCCCAGAGCCACAGCCTCCCTAAAGCACAGCTCCACCACTGATCACAGGGCAGGCAGCACTGCTTGCCTTACACACACCTCTTCTGTGCTAGTGGCTTGCCAGTGATCATTCCTGGCATTTTATTATTGTTTTCTTCAGTGAGGTGCCAAACTCTGACGGTTTGAAATTCTGGGCCTGAAGCCAATCCTTTGGGCTTTTTGAAATTTGCCTGAAACCAGTGTGAACCTCAGGCCAGTGCTGTGGACAGGTGACAAATCCTCCCTGTTGGCTGGGAGCAGCTCTCAGTGTGTGTGTTGTTGGTGCAGAGCACGCATGGAAATGGAGCTGCTGGCAGGGAGCAGAAACACTGACACTGCCTGAAAATGCTTGCTGGTTTGGGGTCAGTGGTGCAGGCAGAACCAACTTTTTCTGAGTTACTCCACCACTGAAAGTCCATAACCCACACACTTTTAACTCTTTTTTTGAATTAACACATTTGAAATGGCTTTGCAAAGATCCTGGAGCTGTATCTGCAGTGCTGCTTCATTACTGCCCATAATGCCCCAGTGACTCACAGTACCTGCAGAAAAATGACAACAATTCTCCTTTGTGGAGTGTCTGCTGCAAGGGGAAAAAACCAGCTTAGTGGAAATATGAATAATAGATTCTAATAGTCACAGCTGTTCATAAATAAGAAGACATATACAAACACGGTCTAGTGGAACAGGCACATTTCTCTGCAAGACTGACTCGCTGGATGATTTTGAAGGAAACACTTTGTCACTTTTTGGCTCAGTTTCCAAATATGAAATACAAACTGATACGATTCTTACCACTCAATGTAAATAAAATGCTTTGAGAACATGAATACAAATCGATGTATAAATGTTAATGTATTATTTCCTAGCTAAATCCACATTCTGCAAATGCAAACAGAGAGTGAAGATGGATTTTGGCTTTTTTTTTTTTGCACATCTGTGCCACTAGTGGAAGTTTTGCAAGCCAGATTAGGTCCTTGGGGACATAAGTGCATTCCTACTGCTCACATTGTGTTTGTACAGTTGCAAAGTGGCTTAAACTACTAAGTAATTCAGCTCATGGGTGTACAAAAAATATCAGCCATCATCTTGCCCTGTTAGATGCACGGCTTCTTCAGAGCTAAGCAAAGGGAAAATTGCACCCAAAATATGAGAAATCAGGAGATAAATGGTTCATAAAACACAGAAAGAGCTTACAGCCTTACAGGGATGGGAAGAAACCAGCTCTGCCTGGAGAAGCTATTGGCTTCCACCAGCAGAATATTTCTGCTAATTCTGCTCGTTAAGAAATTGTTCTCAAAATAGCAAGAGGTTTCACTTAATTAAATGTTAGCAGGTCCCTGCATAATTTATATTTCATTTTGGTCAAAAGTCATCTGAGAACCCCAGAACACCGTGGCAGGGCTGAGTGCTAAATTCTCCCTTCATTTCCACGGCTGCAGTTCCACTGAGGTCTACAGAATACTGTGTGATGATTAGGACTTGTTAAATCCATTTAACACAGAAGATGAAGCTTTGGAAAGCTGAATAACTCGCCCAAGGTCAGTGACACAACGGGGGAGCTGAATTACCAGAAAATGGCAACTTCTATTTGCTTGCTGAATTCAGTGGACTCATTGAAGCTTTAATTTCTGCTCTGCTGACTCACAGGTGGCCACATAGGTGTGGCTGCAGCAGAGGGCACAAAAGTCTTTCTAGGGACGCTGCTGAGTCACATCTTCTCGTCTGGGCCCATTCTGTGTGCAAATTCAAAAAGGATTGCCAGGTCTGGCCCTGGAGATAGCAGCTGCTCAAACTGAAATATGATGCTGCTCCTGCATCAAGCACCACAGTTTTTCTATGAGTTAATAAACAGATATTCTCCTTCTGAGGTTAACCACAAAAATGTAGCTCACGTAAAGAACAATACTTTTCACTAAAGATAGAAAAACAAAGTTAGAGGTGTGTATTTGCACATGATCTATTAAAATAAATAATTTGAAGGTTTAAATGTACTTTTTAATTTTGAAGTGTACAGCTTTTGAAATATTTTTAGAGTCTGTATGACTCAGGAGAAAAGTAACAGCACCTATGTACTTCTTTTTTTTATTTCCTAATATTCCCATCCAGCCTGGGGTCATTCTCCTGCCAAGAGTTAGACAGCAAAGGACTTGGCATCAGCTCTCAGTAAGACTTTTACACATTTTTATACCCAATGACTAGTCCTATCAAAGCTAGCAGGAATTCTCATATTGTCAAAATTTAAGCATCTTTTAAAGATCTAAAAGATTAGGGGCTACATCAGCACTGGTTGCTGCTGACTAAATACAGGAAAAACAAAAGTGCTAGAAGTAATCAGGCAATTTAAAAACAACTTTGTGACAGAAATCAGACTATTTTTGCCATGCTGTATCCCTTTATAAATAACTGTTCTATATTTATATATATCTCTATAAATGAGTGAAATACATTGACAAACAAATGATCCATTCACACCCATGCTGATAAGAGGTGTGTAACTAATATTCCACTAGCTACATGATTTTCTATCCACACTTTAACAATACCTGAGCTTTTTGTCATGGCACTGGCATAAAATGTACAAATTAAGATGAACATCTTTAAAACCTAATCTTTATTTTCTGTAAAGAAAGCCTATTGACAAATATTTTAGAAGGCTTATGGCAATTTCTTCTTTGAAATTTCTATTCAGTTTTATCATCATTTTGGACGGAGATTTTCTACAAGAGGTTTCTAATATGGGATAGACAATGGCTTGCTGAGGCTGCACCCTTATTTTCTCCAGGATAGATTTGATCAGGTTAGGATGAACCTGGGCCCTCTGGGGAACTTGTGTAACTTTATACCTTCCAAACATAGTGCAGGGATGTCAATGAGGTCAATATTGATGGGGCCAATATTGATGAGGCCAATATTGGTCAGGCCAATATTGATGAGGTCAATATTGATGAGGCCAACATTGCAACCTCTGTGAGAACATGAGAGCATTTTGTTTGATATCACTACTTTAGAGAGCAATACATCTCTGAGAAGGCCTGACTGGGGCCCCGGGAGGAGTCTTGACTAAAAGGGCTTGCCACACTTTCTCCTAGGCCTGCAGAAGGCATCTGCTTATCCTGCAGAGGAAGAAAGAAGCCAGTGACTGCTTTCAGGATTGCAGAGCAGCAGCCTTTCCCACATGAATCCCACCTCACTTGAGAGCAAAATGGCATTTCCTGCAAACTTGGTAAAGGTCATTCTTTGCAAAGCTGCATTCTCTTCAAAGATGACCTAAACATGAAAAAAAAAAAAAAATCAAAACACTTACTGAAAGGGTGAGCATCACAGCAAAACCAAAATGTGAACATATACTTAAAGGGCTGGCAGTTGCAATTTTTTTTAATTTCTGTGGTTACTTAGCATTTTGGAGCAAATGCAGTCATGAGAACAGAACACGCCTTCACTAAATGTCAGAGCAAACACTACTTGTAACCCCCAAAGAAAAGTCTTTATACTAATAATACACTCACAAAATTCAACACCATCAGATGAAAAAAAAAAAAAAAGCCTTTCATAAGAACTTTCTATTTTTATATTTCATGAATCAAAAAGGTCACAAGCCCAATTTAAAAAAAAAAACAAACCATGCCTTGCAGGCATGAAGGGTAAAATGCTGAAGATGAGATGTCTTTTATTAGAAAATACTGTACACTGCATGTCACAGGAATGTATTCTGAACATAATAAAGCAAATCCAGGAGAGATTTGCCACCTGTCTTTACCCTCTTCCTTCACCATTAGATGTTCACGCATCCGTTTCTTACTGGGCAATTTTAAAAGCATCCCTGTGTCACTTCCATGCTATTCTCCTGCTCTCCCATGCTGAGCTGATCCATTTACTGAACTTGAAGAAGCAGAACTGCCTCCCCTAAGTTACTGAGTACATGTACCAGTGCCAGCAGGAGACAGGCAGGGAAGAACAGTGGGGTTTTAAAGACGGAGGGGAAGAGGTCTGAAAGTAGTAAAGGACTGAAAGGGGAATGTTTGACAAGCTTCTGACATCTAGTAAATTCAAAAGGAATTTAATAAATAGAGGGCAAAAAGGGAAAAAAGCATTTGTGGGTAGAGAAGATCATTGGGCAGACATTAAGTTCTGAACCTGTTAGTGCCAAGTAGAAAAAGGAACTGGAGGCAACAGGCATGAGTGGAGATCTGAGGAGAAGTACAAAGAGTGGAATTAGAAGTATTAATAGCTGTGCATTAATGGCTCTGCATTAAAGGTCAAATCCTACAGACTATTTAGAGTTTGGTTCTTTCATTTCTAATTGCTTAACATTGATGTAACTCTACTGACTTAACTACAGCAACCTTCACTTGACTGATTGGGTTGTTTTTATTTTTTAACACAGCAAATCATTCCTATTTCAAACCATCAGATCTACTGATACTCTGAATTGGATTTTAGTCACAAACAGGAAGTCAGGAAGATCAAAAGAGAATTTATTTTTTAAAAAAGAAAGGAAAAGAACAAAGAAAAAAGTATTTAGGACAAAAGATATTGGACATCTATTCATCTTGACTGCTCTGACTAGAGAGAGAAAGAGAGCTGAATCCCTTCATGTATTCCTATAAGATTCATACAGTTTTCTCAACATTAATGGGACTAGGATAGCAGAAGTCATCCATTCCTGTCCATATGTGGACAGAGCACATAAGCTCTAATTCCCTCTTAATTATAATGACTGACTTTCAGTGGAGCTCTACTGGATCAAGGAGGTGATCTGACTTCAGTTACTACAAAGCAGGAGATTCTACCCTATCAAATATAAAAAAAAGTGGAAAATTACCAGCCTGATAAGTAGCCAAGCAATAGAACCAGACATTATTGCTATGTAAACTTTAGCTTTAATGCTCTCTGGTTTCTATTCTAAGTTTGCAGAGCTAAGGTGACATTATCCCAGGCTTTTGACAAGAAAGGTCCTGCATCACTCTCATCTTTTGTGATTTTCACACCAGTCAGCAGCCTTCTCACCAGGGCTCCACCAGACCCCCTCAGTCTCTCCTTTCTTAGCTGCCTAACAAGAGCTGAGCTCATTTAACATCTGTCACCAACACCATGCTCACACCCCCTAGTGCAGTGGAAACAGACCCAAGTGAGCTCCTTTGCAGGGCAGATTATTCTGTGCAGAGCACACCAGCAGATGCTGCTCTGGGCACCCCACCTGACCTGAGAGAAGCATCTCCAGCAGCTCAGCCTGGCACTGCACGGTGTGCTGGACACACATTATCCCTTGCTCAACAGCTTCTGCCACTTCCATGAGCTCAAAACGGGCTTCTTTTGCTTCCTTCCAGGAGTGCTGCAGGGATGGAGTCAGGCAAACTGCTGGAGAGCTCAGTGTGGTGAAGGAAGCTGTGCAAAGCTCCAGCACATCCCTCTGAGCCAGCCCTTCCATTCGTGCTCCTCTGGCCCCCCCAAGCCCTGCCTGACTTCATCCCTCCCTTCCAAGCACTGGATCCAACATGGGGAACCAGAGGAAGAAGGATTACTCCCTATCTCCAGCCAGATTAGCAGCCATTCAAGCACAGACTTTTAGAGGAACATGCTAAGTAAGAGAAGAGAGAAATTACAAGGTGGTGAGAGGGCAAGAATGGAGAGGAGCTTAATTAAATTAACTGAGGGAATATTTACACTTCCCGTTTCTGAGATTCACAATTCTGTAGAATAATCTCCCAGAGGAAGCAATGAAAACCTCATCACTGAGCCATTTGAAATGAGTTGGAACAGCTCTGCAGTGAGCAGCACTGTGGGGGCTGTGGGCTGCCTTATGGTTCCTCTCTCTCTCTCTCTTTACAGCTAATGAAGCACACTGCCCTTAAATCTCCACAGCGTGAACTATGGGATCATCCACATCAATTCATGAACGTATTTCACTTGTAAAACCTGAAGAGATGCTTATCCAAATAAGTTGATAAATTACCCATGGGATTAATGGACTGCTGTTTGTCGTTCTTCTGTTTCTTGCAATCATACAATATCAATGTTAATTTAAAACTTACTCTTAAAAGGACTTCTGTGGATTCCCTGTGGCCACAGGTGTCTGTAGAAAGTTTTCCCCTTTATTTTGCATGGTACTAAATATTCCTTCCCTTGTCAAATCCTTGGAAACTTCAGGTAAAACAAGACCTTTATGGGTCAAGATCCTTTGTATCCTCTAACTGTGCATTTTAGCATAGGCATTTCTAGGTTAAAACCAGAATATTTTGGAGGGTTTGAGCTGGCATTGCACAGCCCCAGGGACAGAGCCCATCCTGTGTTTATACCAAAGGCATGCTCTGCAGAGGTGATGAGAACAGCCACATCAGAGGCCACCATTTCCATTCAATAATTACCTAAATTGCCTCCAATACCTGCTGCTGCCGTTGTGGAGCAGCTTTTTCAAGAGTTTGTTCTCCCATCTGTGGAGCAGCTGAGATGAGTAACAAGGTCTAAATACGTAGGCTCTGCTTAGTACACAAGCTTACTCACCTCAGACAAGTTAATTCTGTTGCTCCAGTGCAGAATTAATTCCTTTTGCTTACTATGATAATTTCACTTCCTAACTACATTGGTTCTTTAGCAGGGAAAGGATCAAAATTGAAAAGAGAAAAAAGCATTCATTTAGAGGATTTCAATGGGAGCAAGACAGTAGTAGTGGACCCACTGAAGTTTTTCCTACTATTTCTATCAGAGACAATATTATCCCTCACTTTCTATTGGAAAATTATGTTTAAAGTTTCCATGAAAAACATCTGCTGCATTCCACCCCAGCACTGGCAGTCGTTCAGAGATAGATTAAATCACTCGTTCCATATATGCCAGTAAATTTAGTCTCCCTTCTGCTAAAGTTGTTATTGACCATGGGCTCATTTTGTGAAAGTCAATTTCTAACTTTTTCCAATCTGCCTACTCTTTACAAGTAAATAGGTTTTTTTCTTTCTCTATCATTTGCACCTTGAATGCAAAGGTTGCTTTCAGACACGCAGTGCTTTGGAAAATCAGGCCACCAGACTTCCCCAAACATAACAGAACATCTATTTTAATCTTGGCTTGTGATGATGATGCAGACAGCATTGTTCAGAACTTTTTGTTTTATCATAAAGGTCTTATTAGCACATGGGCAAAGGTAATCAGGATCCCAGATGATTACTTTTTATATTTTCTATTCTGAACTGTAAGGACAGCTCATTAAATCAGGGTTGCAATACAACAGGCACCAGCCATTCCCCAAGCAATGGGGCACATTTGTGCAGCTCACAAAGCAGCAGTGTTTTACATATTTGAATGCTTTGGATGACGGTGACTTAGCTATCTTAAAATTAAATATTCATTTTGCAAGCAGGTTTCCTTATTGCCCTGTTGCAATGAGATAAACTGAGTGTTAAAGATCTCTAGCAAAGATGACATTGCTGAATGTCATTAGAAACAGAACAAAAACCCTCCTGAGACCTGTGGTTTCCTTCCTCTAGACACCAGGAAAAGGATTTCAAGGGGAGTCCAAGAAATGAAGTCCTAATGATATTATTTACATTATGGGGTGGTTATGCTTCCTGGCATGTTTCACACCCCTGGCCCACCAGTGGCCTTGAACTTTTCCAGTGTTTAAAAACACATTAAATTCTTAAACCAAAAAATTAATTGATCCACTTTGTGTTTGACTGCACCAGGATTCTGAATTTCCTGCAATGTTGGTTTTCCTGCTGACACATTTTGAACTCCCAAGACACAAAGCAGTGTTTGAAAACTCTTACAATGTCCACTTCTTCTTTGTACAATAACTACCATCATTGCACAAAGACCTGCCTTTACTTTAGGGTAGAAAAATCAGCTGCAGAACGTTACATGGATCATAACTCATTAATTAGTAGCATCTCTAGGCAAATTTTGCATTTGCCAATTTTTACACCGTGGAAATTGCCCCTTAGATGTAGTTTACAGGCCTCCTACTGGTACTTAAAGATTCTTATGTTTGACAAATGGAATTATAACTTCTTTCTTATGATAATTCATGGAGTTTTATAGATTTTTATACAGAATGTACATGCTAATCTGTAAGGTTGTAATTCTTTTGTTGTATCCAGTTCAAGCAGAAGGAGAGCTGTGAAATTAAATATATATTGACAACTTTTTTTCCAGTAAAACCTTGTCTAAATTTCAAGAAATAGGCTATAGATACCTATTATGACTGAAAAACAAATGTGAGTGAGGTCTTTTTAAAACTACTAGGAAACTTTTTAAGAGTCATCAACAAATGTGTCCTATGAAAAATGTCATGTATGAAGAGAAAGTAACCAGACTTGGATAAGCTATGGATGGAAAAGGGACCTGCCTGGAAATACAATCCTTATGCCTTTCTTTTGCTGCTGGTGCAAACAGTGGCTGAGTAAAGTTAAAAAAAAAAAAACCAAAAACAAAACAAAACAAAAAAAAAAAAACAAAAAAAAACCACAAAACAAAAAAACCAACACAAAAAAAAAAAGATAAAAAAAAGATAAAAAAGAAAAAAAGATAAAAAAAAGATAAAAAAGAAAAAAAAAAGAAAAAAAAGAAAAAAAAAAAAGAGGAAAAAGTCTGATTAGAACAAAACTTCTGCAGCCCACAGTCCAAGGGCTTTCAGTCCCTGGAAATGAAAGTAATGAAAATCAGGATGTGAACACTGACTGTGTCAGGCTTTGGGGAAATAAAAGCTATGTTTCAAATGAGAAGGCTTCACAGAGCCTGTTGGAGAGTGCACAGCAGCAGCCCACACTGCCCTGCCCTCATGTTAGAGACTCCAAAACACAATTCCAGCAGCAGAGCTGCATGAGGGCTTCACAGATATCTGATTATATCTCCTCCAAGAGCCTAACAAAATCTAAATGAATATTTGGGAAGGTGACTAATAGCTCGGCATGAATATTCCAAGCAGGCTGTCCCAGGTGTTTGTATAAATGCACTCAGATGAAGCTGCTCGTTTGTGTCTGTACATCCAGAGCAGAGCATTTTCATCCCTTTTATTTGCTTCATAATGTTCATACAGACCTGGGTGCAGGACAAACACAAATTAAAATTACTTGCTACAGGAGAATAAGCAATTAATTTATATTAATACCCACTAAAACATTATACTCTGAGAGTAATTTGTTCCCTTCAGATTTTTTTTTTTATTTAGCTGGTCCCTTTATCAAGCTTAACCCATCACACAGGTTTTTCTACCATTTGCTTGACTTTAAGCTCACATTTCTCATTAAGCATCTGGCAGACAGTTTGAGGCCTTAGAACATGCCAGTCTTGGGTATATCATTCTCTTCACCCCATGAGAGCAGAGGTAGCTGAAGGATCACTAAAACAGCTCCTGTGGGAAAAGCTGTAAAATTATATTAACCAGGGCCCTGAACCAGGAATCATTACTGTAACAATGCAAAGTAGAGGTAAAATATCACCTCTTCAGGGTGACAGTATCTTACAACCACCTCATAGTCAGGCAAAGGATTGCATATGTGAGAGGCAATAATGGATTAATGGACCAGCCACATTGTAGCATCAAGGCTGAAAATACAGATTCATTTAGGATTCACTAGAGTGGTAATGCAAAATTTTGAATGGCACAGAGACTCTTTTTCCTGGAAAAGTTCTTCCTCACACTCACATCACTCTTTCAGCTACCACTGAATTCTAATATGCCTTCAGATGGATATGAAAAATGTTGTAATACACAAAATTTGTAGTTGCTACAGGAGGTCTTAGTCCTGGTGGGATGGGAAGCCAAGACTCCAACGAGCTGACAATCTTTCAAATAAAAGGTTAAATTTCCATTCATTAAGCTGCAGGAAAGGTAAGGGTTTGATGGGAATCTTTCCTGGATGACTGCTAATCTTTCTGTTCCTCACACAGATCCTCTGTTGCCTATTGTCATGGTAACAGGCACCTCTACTCTGCTCCCTTCTGCCTTTTCTCAGGCTAGGGACACCCATGCTCTTCTCCCCAGGTATAATCCCATCATTCTTCCACTCTTATCCCCAAAATTCTGCACAGTCCCTTACCTTTCCCTCTGATAATCCACTCCTTTCTCAGGGAGGGACCTTTCTGGGTTCCCAGGGACAGGACACAGGGATGCAGGCTATTTTTTGTTGTCCTGCCATGGAAGGCACAGGCCCCAGCTCGTGTTCATGCTCCACCTGTCTGTCTGTACAGCTGCAACTGGATCCCACTGCCCGGCTCCCAAAACTCAGGCCAGCACTGGAGGATGCCTAATGTGACACAGGCATACATGTACTGATCCACACATTATTATAATGGATAATCTTTATTTATTTTAGCTGGAATAATGCTCTAGAGACCCAAGCACTCATCCCAAAAACCAGTCTGATTGCACCTGCCTGCTGCAGCTCCCTCCTGGTGCACCTTTTGCTGTTTGCCTGGCTCAGCATCTCACAGACCCTTCCTGTATTCAGACAAAAAGACAATTTGCTGCTGCCTGGATGTGTAATTCTGCTAACTAGACAGACCTCTCAGAGTGAAATATTTATCCTGCTCATAATGCAAACACACCACACGAGTGACAGCCTTTCCCAAACTATTACAAACCACCCAGGATCACCCCCTCACTTGTCACACGTCACTGCTCTCCACATGGAGCCACACTCTGGCAGCTTTTCCTGTCGCTTCACTGAAGGGAAGGAGGAGGACATGAAACCCCAGGGCTGCTCTAACCCACCCCAATTCCACAACTGGCAGTGATCCCAGAGGGAAATATTCCAGCTGGGGAGAGCTCCTCAGATCTCCTCCTTTGGGAGCCAGGAGGGAAAGCAGTGCAGGACACAGCACCAGGAATGCTGTGCCTGATGAAACCCGTTATCCACAAACAAAATCGCTGCTCAGACAGAGCCAGGTGCTTTTTTAGCTCCCTTGGATAACTTACACAGCATAAAGTCTGGAGTAGTCAAGGCTATCACAGAATAGTTTGGGTTGGAAGGGACCTTTAAAGGTCATCGAGTCCAACCCTCCCGCAAAGAGCAGGGACTTCAACTCCATCAGGTTGTTCAGAGTTCCTTTCCACCTGACCTGGACTGTTTCCAGGGATGGGGAATCCATCATCTAATCTGGCAAAAATATTTCAATATAATGTCAACTGAAAACCTTTGCCCTCTGTTCCAGACCTCTTATTAAGGCCTGGTAATTCTTTTCATTGGTCTGATAGTGTAAAAAGAATGTAAATTGCTGATGTAAAAAGTACAGCAGAAAAAGAAAAAAATACAGCAGAAAAGTTATTTCGGACCCTCCTTACCTTTCATTAAAGAATGAAAACTATTTATTTTCCTTTTCTGGCCACCTTTGTAATGATCAGGCCAGCAGAGCCAAGAAACATCTCTTGGTTTATTCAGCCAACATTATTAGAAAATTTAGCTCACCTTGTTTTTTTATCAAGGGCTAATCTGAGTAAAGCTTAGGTTAAAACCTGGGTGAGACCCATGGCTTTGCCCCAGTATGTTTTCTGGGTGCAAACAAATTGAATGAATGATTGTATGAATACATATTTAGTGCTACAGTCAATATTTGTCATAGTTAATAATAGTGTTGTGCCTTTACTTAAAGCTGTTCCTTTGAGGCTCCCAAAACACTTAATATTTGCAACAGTTCTACAGTGTTATTATTAATTATTATTAATTATTATTGTGTTTACAGAAACAAGTTGAGATAAATAACGATTTTTTTTTCAAAGCCATGCAACACTATCTAAATCTGTAGATTCCCCCTCAAAAACATAAGGTCAGCAGTGACCTTCTTTTCACCTCTTCATGCTCTAGACATTTGGCCTTTCAGTTGTTGTGGCCCACATAATTTGTCCATCATTATTAATAGCAGTAGGAATACAAAAAAGCCAGGGAGGCTCAAAAGAGTTGTTGTTCATGGGTAAAAATAGAGCAGGCCACTGGTGCAGCAGAACATCAAAATCTCAACCATAATAATCCTCCAGAGCAATTGTAAGTGACACTGGGCTTTAGATGCTGAATAGGTAGCACAGTGCTAAAACAAATTCTATGAGCAATTTTTACTTTACTCAGATTTTCCAGTACAATCTTTCCCTTCTCTCATTTTTGTACTTTGTCTACCCATGTCCCTTATGTGCTTTTACACAGAGCCTCCCTCACCACACAAAGAATCTATGAAACCTCCTTTGAAGAAGGTAAATGTGCATGAGAAAGGATGCTGGCATTACCCTGCACTGTCTCACCCAGCTCTCTGAACACAAGAGCAGCAGTGAATGACAGCCAGGGATGGGTTTTCCATATGAGACAGAGCCCATGTTTACCCCAAAGCACTTGTACCCTCAGCACAGCACAGTTTCTGTGTTATTGCAGCAACTGCCTCATATATGAGAAGCCTGTTGGGCAAACTGGAGATGCAGTGACAGCCAATGCCCCCAGAAGCAGGCAGGCAGCACAGTCCTAAAATAAATTACTAAAATAAAAACAACTTAGGATGTCACGACTGAGAACCCCAGATGATGAAGAGAGGAAAAGAGAGACGTACAGAAAGAGAAAAGAAGAAATACCAACACAGATGCAGAGCTTGCTGGAAAATAAACGTTCAGCAAGGTAAATTGAAAAAGGGGAATTTCTCCCCTCCTAGACAGAGCTGTAGAAGAGAGAGCTGTGTGCCACACAACCCTCTTATTTTCTCTGGGGATGCACAGAGAGTCACAAACAGGCTGCCCTGTTATATATGATCTTTAATAATCTCACTCACATAAACATGGGCACTAAAGCAGAGGAATGATTGTAGCTTGTTCCCCGATAAAACACGAAGGTTTAGGGCCCACAGTCTGCAGTCAATTTCCAGACTCTGCAAAGGTGAAGTGAGACCTGAATATTTTTTCTCATTCCTAAATTATTACTGGCTCAAATGTCCTGAATACAGATTAGAAGAATTACCTGATTGTATTAACCTAGGGAAAGAGTTGAATAAAAAACCATGATCATATTTCAGTAAAATAGCCTCCATTAGGGAACAAAATCTCCCTCCATCTCCCTCTCTCTCTCGTGTATTTATATGCAGCATGCAATGCCTTTTATAAGCCATTTTTGGGGTACTTGAATAAAACTGAATATTGTCTACTCTGTCTGGAAGATGATAAAGTCACCTAGGACTCATCTCCTAGGACAGCAATGAGCCAACCCTCCAAGACACATAACATGCCTGCATTTAATGTTTGCTCTGTTCCGTTTGAAATGTTAATCACCCCTATGTAAATCCTGGCACACTGAAACTCAGCTCATATTAACTTCAGGTTACCTGATTTAGATATGGCAAAGGACAACCATTTATCAGCTCCTTTCTAAAGATCAAAGAGGATTGTCCCTAAAATATGCCCCATAACATGCAAATGAATCTTAATGTCTCTAATTAGATTATAACTTGAGGGTGCTTTCTGCTGTGGAAATAAAAGTGCTACAGTGTCAGAGGCTTAATACACTCCAAGGATCTGATCTTCCCTGCAAGTCACAGCCACACTTCTTACCCAGTCTGTGACGTGCCTCCCCTCACTGCTTTTGTCACAGAAAAATTCAAATCTGCTTTTCTGACACCTCCTCCTCAGCTCTGGCACTGATGGCATTGTGGAAAGGCTCAGGGAGTCGAGACTCCCCCACGAGGGGTTTCTGTGGCTCCTTTGTGCATCGAGTTCAGCAAAAACTCTGCACAACAGGGTTTGGAGGCTCTACGTACCTGCTGAGGAGTAAGAAATTAATTCACACTTCAAGCTTATTCTCCACTGCTTTTACAGGGGGATAATTATGCCACGGTGGTTGTCTTCCTTTAAAATCCCACTGGTGGGAAATTCTCATACTTCCTCTCAGAGGTAGCACAGGGAGGTCAGCGCTGCATCATCACTCTCAGTGACTCCACCTGCTATGCTGCACAGGAAAATAAGGATTTGCTGTCTCCACGAAGCTTTAAAGTGGGAAAGCAAAAATACAGGGTAGTCATCGTGTAGGGAAACACTTTGTTTAACTGGGAAAGAAAAGCCTTAGTCACCTGATACAAATATATGTGTTTAAAAATGAAAAGGCGTGGTTGGCGACTGGACCAGCACTTCCATTTCCACAGGGAATGCTGCAAACTCCAACAGAAGCTGCTTGGTAAGCAGGAGGTGAGAACAGCAAACGTGAAGGGATGGCTGAACGTTTGCTACACATCCAGCCCCTCCTCATGCTCGTGAATCATTTCCTAACTGATGCTGATTTCTTTAAGTACACTTGTTGATATGCTACAGGCTATATCAGCGGAGCAACACTGCCAAGAAGCAAATATCATTGTGAGTTATGTGCACAAGAAATGGAAACTCTGACCCATCTCTCTCCCTCTGCTGTCTTACTGTATCAAAATATTACACTGTGAGGTTGCTGGGGTTCTTGTCCATGTGCTTCTGTATTTCTGATGGTGGTTTTATAAAATGTGGTCTCTTAAATTATTCCTCAGTAAGCACTGGAGGTTTTTTTGGGCCTCTTTAAGCTAATATTAAAATCAATATAAATGTTTTTCAGCTCATTTGCGAGAATTAATTTAAGCATTTGGATTTTCTGGAAACACAGATGTTTATGCACAAGGCAACTTTTTTTTTTTTTGCCCCCACAAATACTGGATGGCACAAGAGGAGAGAAAGGATTTGTGTCTAACAAAGAGAATCACAGAATGGCCTGGGGTGGAAGGGACCTTAAAGACCATCCAGACCCAGTTCCCTGCTGGGGTAGGCAGGGACACCTTCCACTAGAACAGATTGCTCAGAGCCCCATCCATTGTGCTAATGAATAAGAATTGGGGTGAAAAAATTAAGAACCTTAAGATAAGTGAATATTTTCAAGAATATTTGACCCTTGCTCACAGATACTTGGACAACAAACACTGGGGTTGCACATACAGTGAAATAAACTGGGAATGCTTTTTTTTCACCATGCTTAAAAATCAGTTGTTCATTAAAATAAAAGAAGTGGCAATTCCAGAGATCAATTTTTATACTCGTAGTGGTTGCTTCATTGCGTATTTTTCTAAATACATTGTTCAGCACAGATTTCTAGGAGGAAAAAGATGTGCCAAATGGATTCGAGGGCTTTCCCTGGCAGCCTGCAAGCTTCACACCCAAATCTGTGATGTGCAAATGCCAACATTCTTGAGTAATCACCTGAGCATGGGTGAAACGCAGACCTGTGGTGGAGGATTTGACCACAGAGTTTTGTAATAGTGGAATGAGATGAGAATGGGCCTTATGGAGCTCAGGGCAGGGAGAAAGGCTTTCAGATGGGGCTGAGCTGGACCCACTCCGTCTGTGGGGACAAGGACTGGGGCACTGATGAGCTGTAAGAGCACAGCTCTGAGGAAGGCAATGAAAGGGGATGTCAGCAGAGTCCCTAAACAAAACAAAAGCTGCAAGTCTAGGAATTAGAGAAAAGCCAAAGGCTGTGGCTGAGGCTCCCTGGAGAAACTCTGAGCTTCCTTCTTGAGGGGCTGGCAGGGAATTAGAGAGCTGAAGCCTTTCAGCACAGGTGACCTCATATTTGAGCTGGAATGGTCAGAAGAATCTGGCTCATAGCAGACCTAACAAAGCAGAGCTTCCCAAAAGGAAACTTTTTTCCACATGAGTCACGCTTCTGCAAGAGCTGGGAACCTCACAGTGTCAAGAGAGTGCAAGGAATGGGAAAGCAGCAAGCAGATGGATGAGGCTGTGCCTGAGCCCTGCACACAGATACGCAAATTTAAAGAGAAACACCCCCAAAAAGTCACGAGATGATGGTAATAACGACATGGATTTACATGTCAAAATTCCAGGCTGTTCTTCTACAAGAGCAAATCTCCCACTGAAGGAACTTTGCATGCTCCTCACCCCCAAATTACACTGAAAATAGAGCTGAGCCATGCCAGAGGCAGTCAGTGCCATGGGATCTACAGCTCTAATCCAGTTTCTTGCAACAGGAGTGGCACTGCACTCACCCTGGGCACTGTAAGTCAGTGAAGGTGCATTTGAGACCAAGCCTTTTAACTTCTGCTCCTCCTAAAATCAGTCACACCTGTATCATGATAAAGAACTATAGCGGAAGAGGAGAGCTAAGCTTAAAATAAAACAAAAATGGGACATAATAAGGGTTTTTCTGATGGTTTTAATTTTTGATCTTCTACTGAAAGACATTTACTGTGTAATTTTGTTATGAATAACCTCCCATGACTCTATTTAACCAGCAGAGTTTGCTCTAAAAACCTACACACGTGTTTCTAACACTACATTAAAGCAATGCTGGATCAGATGTAGCTGAAACTAAACTGGCAAAACTATTTTTTTTCTTGTATGTCAGAATAAACAGAATACTAAGGTTTTCATTCTGAGGTTGCCTTTTGGTACTAAAAAATTTATTTTTATTCCAGCAACATGCATAGTTTTTAATGGCACTGGATGCTTGCTGATCCCAACATGGTTAGAATTTGGGTCCATTTATGCAGCTGGTGATGTGTGATAAAGATGAAGCATTTGAGGTTTGTTTTCTACATGTTCAGGAAGTCATTTCCAACTGGATTTGTCTGAACCAAACAGAAAAACTTATTTTTCAACAGGAGTGAATTTATTAGCCACATTTTTTTCTCATTTATGTCTTGAAACATGAATGTTTGTGGCCCACAGGAGCCTGAGGCTTTACTTGTGAATAAATTATTTGTAATATCCTGATTTCTTGTGGTGTTTTGGGGCCATTTCTTTCTGCCTGAATGGCACCAGTTAGGGTCAATAGCATCTGCCCAAGGTAGATTTCACTTCTGGTCACTTGGCCCTATAAAATACAACAGGCAGCTCTGGAAATATCAGACAGACAGACCTCTAATTTTAATTCTGAAGACAGACCTTTAATTTTATGTTTGCACCAAGCAGGAAACATTAGACATAACGCATGAATATCAAAATGCTATGGCTTTTTTTCCACAGAAAGCTCATTTAAATGAGTTTAAGGTCTCTTCAACTGTCCTGGGTTAGACATCCAGAGACAGTGATTTAAAGTTCATTACATTATCCTGGGTTAGAAGATATTTGGACATGTCAGGGATTTGGCACAGCTTTAGAAAACTGACCTCAAATTTCAGGTGAAAAATCCCTGATTTGGTCACCACTTTGTCAAATTTGGTCACCAACAGGCAATTCTGGAGTTAGCAGCTTTCTCAGTGGATCACAGACTGGAGACCTGGAACTGGAAAACAAAGAGAAATCAAATCTGCTCCAACTGGCACTAAAGGCTCAGTTTCCCCTGTAATTTAGGGGGCTGTGGTTGGTCTGCTTTAGCTTTGATCTGCTGTGTAATTGTTCTGTATCACACGTGTGCTCCCGGGATCTTCTGGTTCCTGCCAAGCTTGAAAATCAGGCAATTTATTTTGGTAACTAGGTATGGACACAGGAGCCCAGCTCCAGATATCTATTTTCCTTGCTGATAAATCACTGCTGGGCAGCATCCTGCCACCAGCACAAATGCCATACTGGAAATTAAGAGCTTTTAGCCAAATCAGGTCTTCACGTGTATCATGTATTGCAATATTGATTTCAATTCCTTTATGGATGAGACTCTTCCAGCATCATTGCCTGCTTTGTATATTCAGAGAAGGAAATAACTACAACATTTCCATTTCAGAAAAACAGCTTTGTGGCCTACTCACTGCTGAAATCCATTAAGACACTCTGCAGGGTGGGAAAAGAGGCTGTTTTTTTGTGTTAACTTGTGTTTTATAGCTATGTGATACAGTCTGAGCCTGTCTGTGTGGTCAAGGCCATCCACCTGCTGCATTCTGTTCTACCTTTGTTTATATCTGCATCCCTTGTGGAAACCATGAAGCACTTACCTTCAAAAGCACCAAGACTGTAAAAATGTGCTTTTCTTTGTCAGTGAGAGGGAGGTCATTGCCAAGAGGAGAGCCAGCCTGGCAGGGGCTCATTCCCCCAGCTCCACCCAGCTTTGTGCAAGCTCCCAGCCTGCTTTTCAGCAGTGCATCCCTAACTGGTTCCAGTCAGACTGAGCTCCCAGTCTGTTTTTTAGCAGTGCATCCCTAACTGGTTCCAGTCAGCCTACTGGTGCTGGAACTGCTGCTGTTGGAAGGTCAGCAAAGGCCTCGGGTTTTGTTTGCTGGGCTTTTTTTTCAGTGATTTGAGCTCTTTCCTGTTGTGTTATTGCGTAACTGGAGCTCTTGACAAAACAAAGTGAGTCCCTGTGCCTGCACTCCCTGGGCTTGAAAAGAAACTTGCCAAGTTGCAGTAACAGCATTGGTATTCTGGGCAAAAAATTGTTTAATAATTTTGGATTCCACTGCACCACAAAATGCATTGAGAGTCTTTTTTTTTCTTTTAACAACAGAAACAAACCGCACCAAATACTCAGCAAGCTGCTCAAAAGTTTGTGTCGTTAGTAAGACTTTCATTTCCACGGGGACATAATGGTGGGCTGGGTTTGTTTGTGTGTTTGCAGCACTCAAAATACGTGACAGGCTTCTGGTTTTCCTCTTCATTTGCTGTTACTCCTTAAACACAGTTGTTAAATGTTACAAAGACGCCCTGTTTTCTTCAGCTGCTGAGGCAAAGAGCGAACAGATCTTTTTGGTGAACAAATTATTCATTTGAGATTCCCTACAGATTTTGGCACAGAGAGAATCTGTTGCAAACAAACAAAAGAACAAATTTTAAAAAGTAATTCTTGTGGTTCTGCTAATAAGTCGTACGTCTTAAGGATGGACACACTTCTCATTTCCTCTTCAAGTTTTCTAGTTTTATATTTCCTTCTAAGCAAGGCAAGGCTGTCATGTTAGACCTACATGTGGCATACATTTTGCTCAGTTTTTTGTTCTCTGTCAGCTTCACCAGGCAGGTATTTTGCTGGTAGCCTGGTCTGATTCTTTCTGAATACTACCAGGGCCCTGAAGAAATGTTTAAGGCATGCAACTGTAAACACCAGGGCTGTACTCAGCACTGATGCTTTTGCAGGAAAGCATTCACCAGGAGTTTCTCACATCACTTTTTTCTGATAGGGTTTTGGCTTTGGGTAACAAATAACCTGACAAATATAAATATATGACAGGCTGAATGAAACAACTGTCATTCCGAAAACAGACCTGGGTTAAATTCTGTCTATGGAAGGAACTGTGTTTTTACTTAAGGAGTACTTATTCAAGATTTCCTGTCTTGGAAAGAGTTACAGTGCCTTGATAGTGAAAAGCAATGAAGAACCGTGACACCAAAGGAAGTGGGGAATTATCTCAATCTTATTTTGTTCCTTTTTTTTAATCCTGGGTATACCTGTGAAATCCATTTAATTACAGATTCCCCTCCATCACCAGCACAACCAAGTCCTCCTTCTACACCTAACTCTTTCATTTCTGGCAATCACAGTAGAAGTAGCTGATGATTTCTCATATTTTTCTTGGAACATCTTCTTTCCTTTCTCTAGTTTCCCTAGGAACTGGCTATAACAACTTATATATGCAGTACAGTAATACAGCACATGTCCAAAACTGAATCAGGTCTCTTTCAGGTCTGTGACTGAACAGGCTTGCCTTGGCTTTTTTAGGTTGGTTTGGAGTTATTTTGTTTGTTTGTTTTGAGGGCTGGGATTTTTTCTCCCCCTTTATTTTTCTTTTGCTGCTTGGTTGGTATGTTGTATTTTTTTTTTCCAAATGACAACTGCTCCAAAATCAATTTTATCTTTTTTCCACTTATATTTTTTTCTTCAATAATGTGGTTTTAGCAGTTCCCTAGGAACTGCCAATCAACATCTAGCATAGCTTTACTGGGTGAACATGGGTTTATATTTACAGGGTGAATACAGCCTTTTCAGACACATGACTGACACATTTGCACCCTTTTGGTGCAACTGTCCCTTGCACAACCATTCCAGAACCAATTTGAATTTTCAGCCATTTAAACTCACCTTTACTGCAATATGGTGATGTCTATCCCATTATGTTGTCTCCTGTGGGAACATGGAAGCATCTCCTGATCTCAGTTCCCTTTGGGTGGTTTCTAGGATTTTTAGCTATTTTTTAGCTATTTTTAGCATGTCTCTCCAATGTGGTTACACATTGTTGCCTGTCTTTCTCTTTTCTTTTTCTTTTCTTTTCTTTTCTTTTCTTTTCTTTTCTTTTCTTTTCTTTTCTTTTCTTTTCTTTTCTTTTCTTTTCTTTTCTTCCCTTCCCTTCCCTTCCCTTCCCTTCCCTTCCCTTCCCTTCCCTTCCCTTCCCTTCCCTTCCCTTCCCTTCCCTTCCCTTTCCCTTCCCTTCCCTTTCCCTTCCCTTTCCTTCCTCCCTTCCCTTCCCCTCTCCCTTTCCTTTTCCATTTCCTTTCCTTTTTCTTTCCTTCTCCTTCTTCCTTTCCTTTCCTTTCCTTTCCTTCCTTCCTTCCTTTCCTTGCTTCCTTTCCTTTCCTTTCCTTTCCTTTCCTCTCTTTCCCTCTTTCCCTTTCCCTTCTTCCCTTCATCCTTTCCACTTCCTTTCTTTCCTTTCCTCCCTTTCCTTTCCTTTCCTTTCCTTTCCTTTTTTTCTTTTTTTTTCTTTTTTTCTTCTTATTTTCTTTTTTCTTTTTCTCCTTCCTTCCTTCTTCCTTCCGTCCTTCCTCCTCTCCTTCCTTCCCTTCCTTTCACCCTCCTTCCTTCCTCCTTCCTTCCGGCCTTCCTTCCTTCCTATCCTTCCTTCCTTCTTCCTTCCTTCCTTCCTTCCCCTCCCCTCCCTCCCTCCCTCCCTCCTCCCCTCGCCTCACCTCCTTCCTTCCTTCCTTCCTTCTTCCTTCCTTCCTTCCTTCCTTCCTTCCTTCCTTCCTTCCTTCCTTCCTTCCTTCCTTCCTTCCTTCCTTCCTTCCCATCACTTGTGCTGGATGCAGCCCATAACCCCAGCCTCTTCTACAGTTGCTACCTTCTCTTTAACAGATGTGTTCTGCTGTCAGCATTTCTATTGCATTACAATTATTATTACACTGGAAATCTGATTTCCCCATTTCTTTCCCTTTTCTTTTTACCTCATAGCATTACTGGAAATGTTGTGTCTTCTGCTGCTCGTATAAACAGGGCTGCTGGTTTACATGGTCTTTTCACTGGTGGTCAACACCATGGAAGAAATTGTTCCCTGGGATAGCTGGACTGCTAAAACACTTTCTTTCACAATCACATAAACAGCACTGAACAACTCTTGTAAAAAACCTCCTTTCTTCTGCTTGTTTTTCTGTTGCAATGGGCAATCTTCGTGAGTGGTGCTGGACACAAACTCTGCCTCTCCTCGAGCAGAAATCAAGCACATCCCTTTCCTTGCAAACCTCCTTTCCCCACGTTAATAAAGGCACACACAGATGGTGGCAGCTGCATTGTCCCATCTCCTAGCACACACATCAGGGCATTTATCTGATAAGCCCTGTGGCTCCTTTGCAGGCAGGTTAACACACCCAGGAGGGTTTGCACAACTCCTCTGCAGGGTGGCAGGGAGCTCCTCTGCTGCTTCTTGTGAAGCACCAGCAGCCTTTGGGCCTCTGGCGTGCTGCTGCTCACTCCTGTTTTCTATTGAGCAGGGTTGCTTCATTTTTCAGAGCTTTTGCAATCCCCTCTGCAGTTGTCTTTGTTACAGGCTCTATTTAAATGCCCTTCCCCCTGCTCTTGCTGAGGAATTCTGGTTTTCTTTTACTGTCATTTCCAAAGATTCGGGATTACTTAATTTCTTTCTGTTTCAGAGTGCTCCTGTTTTTCTTTCAAGCTTTTCCCAGCAGCCTGATCTCACAGGGATTTTCTCATACTTTTCCTAGTACGATGATAGTATCCATTTTTTTTTTTCATGATGTTTTAGGAATAATGGCAAAGCTTGGAGAAGTTAACCTCTTCAACTTGCAAGTCTGACACACGCCTTCTTGACCCCTCTAAAACCTGAAATATTAAAAAGTTACATGTTTAATGTTCTCAGTAGCTCGGTTGGTGGAATTAACATGAGCATGCTGAAATGTCATGGAGAGAGCAAAACAAACAGGGCTTATCTGGAGAAATAAAGCAGCTGATCTAGACTTGCAGAGGAGCAGGGATTTCGGTGCAGAGAATGAAATCATCAGCTCTGGGAAGCAAAATGGAAAGCCAGGAGCCAGTTGTAACGGAAGGCTGAGTACAAGAGAGAGAAGAATGGTGTCACATGGACATTAAACATAGAAGATGAGTGGGCAGGGAGGAAAAAAAAAAGAAGTGATAGTCAGAACAGAGTGGAGGGAGGGAAGGCTCGTTATTCACAGCACGGATCTGGGTCCTCTGGGGACCAGCTGGAGGAGCAGAGTTTTGCAGAAATTATCACAAGAGAGGACAGGTGCACAGGCAGCCTTGGAGAGGAGATGCAGCCCTTGGGGAAAGCCAGGCACAGGGGACAGGTCATCCTGACACAGGGGACAGGTCATCCTGACACAGGGGACAGGTCATCCTGACACAGGGAACAGGTCATCCTGACACAGCCTCTACCTGTTCCTGTCCTCTGCAGAAGGAGCAGGAGTGTAAGGGGAGGAAGAGAGTGGCTGGGTTAAAGGGGAATGCCAGGAAAGGCAAAGATAACAAGGAGGAAGTAGGGTTCAAGGCAGAATGGGGAGCAGCCATTTCAGAGGAAGAAAAAAGGGAAGTTGAAATAAGGGAGGCAAAATGAGAAAGTAAAAGTTGGTGGGAGCAGCAGAACAACAAGGAAGAAAGGAAACAGAGTCAGAAAATCCTAAAGATTGGAAAAGACAAGGGATTTCACATATGCAGAAATCTGTATAAAAATTTTGAGATGAAAATTCCTCAATACAGAAAACATAACTTCAGAAAACTAAAAGTATAAGGATAAAAGGAAACTACTACAAATCAAGCTGGCTTAACCTTTGCTATAAGCTGGGACAAATGGAAATAGCTGAGGAAAAAAAAGAGATGCATTAGCAGCAATATTTAACCAGGGAGCTACAGCCTGTGTGTGATGTGTGAAGCACTAAGTGTTTAATGAAAGATAACCTTGTTTTCAGCTAATACAACCCAGCCACACAGGGCTCCTGCCTCCCCTGGAGAAGAGAAATCCACAAAAATAAAAATGAAGGCTGGAGACCATTTGAATGACAATAGGATATGAGAAAATAGAGAGAATGACAGAAGTGTACAAGCATAAACCCCAGCACAGATGAGCAGCTGAGATGATAGCAACACAAGTGACAGTGGCTTTCTGGCTATAACAAAGTGACCCATTGCCTCAGAGGCTGGAGCACTCCCCAGTTCAGAACTGCTCTCAGGGATACTTGGGGAGAGAAATTGGCTCAGTGAAACATCTTTAGTTTCTCCTTCACAAATTCCTTCCTCTCTTGTATCTTTATCCATATATATATATATGCATGTGCCCCTTTTTTGTATAAGAGATGCCTTTTTTTATAATCACTAATCTGGCATTTTCTTTGATGCAGTTTAACATGCAGCAGAGTACAAACAAAATTTAGCATGGAGGAAAAAAAAACACCAGGAGGAATGGTAAGGGGAGAACACTGTGGAGTAGAAACTAAAAAAGTTCAAAGCATATTAAATTCTCCTGAAATGGAGGATATGGTTGAAGTAGGTTCAATCAAATAACACGATTTTTCTTTAAAAAGGAGACAGGGCTGATGAAAAGGAAGATGAATTAAGGTACCTCTGAGTACTGCAGGACCAGAAGCACCAGATTGCAAATGAGAAATCCTGTGCTATAGAGAGCTGAGAAAATATTGTGCTCTTGGAAAGACTGGAGTATTTGAGACATGGCCACGGTATAACTGAAACCAAAAAGAAATCTTTCAAGATACTTACGATGTTTGAAAGCACTGTGGATCATGGAATTTTCAAAATGAGATCTGAAATCAGAATACCAGAGGGATCAAGAGACCCCCAGAAAAAGGATGCTAGAACTACACAGCTTCAGCTTACTAAAGGCTGTGAGAACTGGCTGCAGAACAGAGATAAACCTGATTGCAAGTTCTGAAAATGAAACCAGCTGATGCTACAAAATCTCATCACAAAATGAAGAAGCAGAACAGGTCGGAATAGTCAGAGGTGAAGCCTAAAAACTGCAGAGTGAAGCTTCATGAAGCAATGGAAGAGACTGATTGGAAGAAAATGCACAGTTAAATTCATAAGAATAAAATCATCTTGCCAAGGCTTCCCATGAGTGACTACAGTTGTCTCTGAAAGAAACACTCTACATGGGAGGTTCTTTGTGGGAATGTCCAAATGGCAGCTGTGTTTCAGGTGGGATTTGTCTCCTCTGACTACAGCAGTTTACAATAAAGGTCTCTCCTTCTGCCTGGGAAGGAATCCCATCATTGTTAACAGAGTCAGTGCAGCCAGAACAGCTCCAAGTGTGATTCAATGAGTGGATGTAGGTCCCTACATCAGAATAAGAACTGCTCCATAGTCCATATTAACCATGTGGACTATATTGACTAGCCCACTGCAGTTGTAAAGCACAGACACCTTCCTTTTGTCAAGAAAATCTAACCCCACTGCCTGAAATACAATGACTTTGAGCTGGACACAATTTTGCAGGCCAAGTTTCAGTAACATTTCCTTTTTTTCAGTTAAATAACTATTCAGCACGAGTAGGTAAAACTCATGTCACGCAGTGAACAAAATATTCTTACTGTGTGTAAAATGTAAATCAGATGTAAAGGAAACAAATGTGAAAGAACAAAACTCTGCCTTACCTCCCATTGGGAGAGCTGAAACTATGGAAGAACAGGAGCTCATGAAGATAAAATGAAAGAGATGTGCACAGAAAAGCTGAAGTACACAAAAATACAACAAAAAAAGGACAGAATTTCTAGTAAATAGACCAGGCCAGAAGGAACCTGCTAAGATGATAAAAGGTGAGTGCTGCTAACAACAAAACAAGCCTTGAAACAGATACCAGCCCATATCTAAATATAGCCAGGGAAATTTTACATCAACAAGTTAAGATATGGCTTGGATTTGCTTATGATGCTGGGAAAATGACAGGCTAAAAATAGATTACTTTTCTTGTTGTTCTGCTGTAACACTATTAAAGAACATCACTGGTAATCTTGTGTCTAGTCCATGAAGAGTGACACACGCATTACACCAACTGTGGTAATTACAGAAAATGGCCCATGATTTGATTAAGATGTTAAATGCCTTGCAAAAATAGAATCACTTAAAGCACTTCATGGCCAAGGTATCTACAACATAATGGTTTTATGGAAAATGTCATCCAGATTGCAACAAGGGTGTCTACAAAAATCTCAAGGGTGAAACACAGTATTATTGAACCCTATTCTGCAAAAAAACCTGTCAGTTGCTGAAGGTTTAATGGGACTAGCTTAAAAATCATTATATAGCTGGTATTAAACACAAACATACTAAAAATTCTTACTAGCCTCACTGAAAAAAAATAAGAGGGGGGGGGTGGAATGAATGGGAAAGGCATGAGAAGAGCCCACATGAAAGAGCACATAAATGAAGCCCTTGCAGCCACAGGGCCCTGTGTATCTCACACAATGCAAACCACAGGTGAAGCTCTTCCAGATATTCCACGTGAAGCTCATTCTTATTTGTTCAAGCAATTACTGAACAAACAAAGGCAATTCTCAGGAGAAACTCAGGTCATCTTCTGCCACTTCCAGAACAGAGAAAGCTTCTCCATCTCCCACAGTTTGAAACAGAGCAGGTTTTTGTGCAGCTGGACAGCAGCAGCGAAGATAACTGTGTGAAGAAAAGCAGATGCTGAAGTCTACCAGATACTGAAGAGACCTGTGAAACACAGAAGCCAGCTGAGAGACAGGGAATTTATTTGTGTTTTACTGCTTGTGATTTTCTTCTAGATGATTCAAATGAGAGGGTTATTTGAAAGAGGAAATTCCTTGGCTTAAGTCAAATGGGGGTAGCAATGTCCAGTGAGAGGAAAAGTGGGATATTGAGGTCACTGTATTTCCCTCACAAATTCTTTCCTTCTTAATACTATTTTAAACTAATCCTGGCTATAAACATGATTCTAAAATGTAATTTTCAACTGTGTGTGGAAGTCACAGGCACCCACTGTTATGGTAGGCTTGAGGGCTTCCTAAGCACGAAGGCTGTGAAATGGTGTGAAAAGGAAGAAAAGAAGGCTCCAGAAGAGCAGCTGTTCATTTTGAAAAGAAGCATCTTCAGTCTTTCTTGAGACTTTGAATATTACAGGATGAGAAAAAGAAACCTGAAGGTCCCAAATATGGCATCTATTATTTCAGGCTGGAAGCCTCATGATGTTACCTCATCATGGCATACATGGCATGGACCATACAGTGAATGAGGCTCTGGAAAGAGACTTGCAACAAAAAAGTGTTCTCTGCTCAAAAATGGCACTGAATGGGCAAGGTGATCCTGGCAAGATGATGCTGGTTCAGACAATTATAAGCCCTTTTGCTTTTCTGGTGTTGCCTGCCAGGGAAAGGCAAATCTCACACTTTGGCCTTGGAGTTTGTTTTGTGTTCGTCCGACTGGATCTTTGAAAGAAATCAGCCTCATATTAGGAGTCACTGCCCTGAAGGAAACAGAAATTCTACCCAGCACAGCTGGACCTGGAAATCATTAATTGCAGATAAAAAATAGTTTTGAAATGAGAACAACTGCTTTTCTTGTCAAGCACAGATTGCAAAACTCATTAAGCTGGAAGATACCACTGTGTTTCTATTGCCTGAGCGTGCAGAGGCTTTGGTTGTGTATCTCAGAGTGTGTGAGGGTATCTGGTGCTGGTGGCAGGCAGGCTGATGACCCAATGCTTGTTCAGTCACATTGATGCTTTATCCTAACCCAGAGAGGGCCTCCTCTGTGCCACTGGTACCAATGACCCCTAAAAAACTTCCAGCCTCCAGAGCTATGGGACAGGAGCCCTGGAGAGTTTATTTGGAGCAAAGAAGAGGCTCCATTCTACCAACAGAGCTGTCTGCAGAGGCTGTGTTCAACAGCTTTTTTCCTCTTTCGTATTTCCTCTGACCCAGGCTAATTGCTTCTTTCATCTGCTCTGAGATATCCTGACTCCAGAGAATGTCAATTAGAGGATTTGTTGATTTTTTTGCCCCCTCCCCAGCACTGAGGAATGTAGCCTAAAGGAGTGGCTCTTCTCTTCTCACCCCATGTGTTGGATCTAGTTATCAAGTGACCTCAGGACGTGTTAGATCAGCTTATTGATCTGATAGGAAACTAATTATTTGAGAGGATTTGTGATTTTTTTTTTTCTATTAGATCAGCAAACTGATGTAATTCACCACGGACTGCAGTCACCACGGACTGCAGTACAAAGGCAAGAGAAACTAATGTTTAGGGATGGGGCAAAAAGGAGCCCACCCTTCAGAAGCAGCTCCCTCGTGAGAATGTGTGACACAAAACTGCTCCTGCAGCAGTGGCCTTTCCTCACATTTAAAGGGCTGTATTTTCTCACCAGTCAAACAACATAAAAAATGTAAAGTCGCAGACTCCATGAAATAACCTCATCCAATCTGAGTCATGTTGACAGAACACACAGGATCAATGGTGATGAGCACAGCTCTGTGGAGAGGCTTCAGGTGAAGTGTCTGCACCTGGGATGGGGCAGCCCTGGCTGTGTGGACAGGCTGGGGGCCAGGGAAAGGGACCTGGGGGTCCTGGCTGAGGGCAAGCTGGACATGAGAGAGCCCTGGAGCCAGAAGGGACATCCTTGTCCTGGGAACACCAGGCACAGCAGAGCCCTGGAGCCAGGAGGGACATCCCTGTCCTGGAGACACTGGGCACAGCATCAGCTGGCCAAGGGAGGGGATTGTCCTGCTCTGCTCAGGGCTGGAGTGGCCTCACCTCAAGTGCTGAGGGAATTTTGTGTGCCACAACATAAAAAAATAGAAGATATAAAGCTGTAAGGAAGTATCCAAAGGACAGGAAGATGGGGAAGGGCCCTGGGGGAAGCTGTGTGAGGAGCAGCTGAGGTGACTGGGTCTGTTCAGCTTGGAGGAGACTGAGGGGAGACCTCATTGTGGTCACAACTTCCTCATGAGGGGAAGAGGAGGGGCAGGCACTGATCTGTTCAGTCCCACGACCAGTGGCAGGACTCAGGGGAATGACCTGAAGTGGTGTCAGGGGAGGTCTGGGTTGGATATTAGGACAAGGTGTTCCACCCAGAGCGTGTCTGGGCACTGGAACAGGCTCCCCAGGGGAGTGGTGACTCCCCAAGCCTGACAGAGCTCAAGAAGGGTTTGGAAAACTCTCCCAGGCACATGGTGTGACTCTGTGCAGGGCCAGGAGTTGGACTTTGATGACCCTTTCGGGTCCCTTTCAGCTCAGGATGTTCTACAATTCTCAGGCTGCATTCCACTCCCTGCTTCAGAGCTTTGTCAGATCCTATGCTTAGGTCTAGCCCTTTTCACTGGGCTCATCATTTGTTGTCACCTCATACCTGTTGGGAGAGGTGTGGATGGAATTCTCGGAGTCTTATTCAATGAATGTTCTCCCAGTGCTGTTTTTAATTAGGCCCATTTAAAGGGATTCATTGTTTTGTGGGCAGGGTTCCTCTGCCCCAGGAATTTTAAGTATTTTGATTATGAATACATTATTGAGCCAAAATTATTTTTCTTAAAACATCAATAGTCTCACTGCTCCCTTAGTACTCCCTGGCCCTGAGGGAGTTGCTAGGAAAGCTTCTGTCATGAGGAGGTGAAAGAGGAAGGGAAGAAACTCAGAGAAGCCATGGAGAAACACGGGGAAAACCTCAGTGGAGCTGGGTTTTTACTCCATCCCAAGCTCCCAGTGGTGGGGGAAAAATGCACTGATGGGAGGGCTCTGCCTCACAGATGAACATCCTGCTCCACATCCTCTCCCCATTGGGGACAGCAGCAGCAGATAAATAAGGCCATACAGAGAGCAGAGAGCAGCTGTGCCAATGGTGGCCACCACTCCAACAGCCTGGCTTCAGCTCTTCTGGGAAAAAGAAAAAAAATCATCGGCCAGATGGGAGCATTCTGATGGGTTTTTCCGAGCTTTTTAAATCCCACTGACCACATTTAGAATCATTAGTTCATTTTTATAGTAAAAAAAAGAATGATGTGAAAGGTACGATACGTAGTGTCTTGAATTATGCATGCAGTTTTTATGGTGATATAAACTCCTTTCAAAGAAGAGTTTTGCTCCCCTTAGTGCTGTATTTTTTTTTTCAAATGTTGTTCCTGAGTCTCTCTTTTAAGAGCATTCAAGCACTTATCTGACTGTAGAAAATACGTACCATTACTGAACTTTGCAAAAAACTCCATGCGTGATTTGTTTAGATCACAATTTTAGACTAACTGTGAAGCAAATGTTTAAACTGTGGAACCTGCAACAGCCTTCAGAAAGAAAAAAAAGCCAGCACCAGCCTGTGCAAATGGTGCAGATGTGGTTTTCCTCATACCCTTTGCTCCACAAAATGGTAAAGCTTTGGGCTCCCAGAAATGGATGGGAGTTCAGGGTGCACAGCACCTGGCAGGATGAGCACCTGCAAACACATTTTATTTGATGGCTGCTTAACATGAAATACTTGAGTCCCTGAACCAAATGTCCTTGGGTGAAGTAGAACCAAGGTCTTCCATCTCTCCCTGGCTGAGCTTCCTATTCATGAGACCAGCAAGTCATGCCACCACCCTATAGCCCAATAATTATATTTGCAAAATAATGTGACTTCAAAGGGGGAGGAGGAGCACCTTCGGTATCCTCACAGAGCAGTCTCAGCTCCAGAACAGCTTATAGCTTGGAGCAAAAGCATTTTCCTGGGAATAGAGTGGCATGGTTTTGAATGCCCTTCATCCTTGAGGCTGTTCCCTGTAGTGCTCGTGGTGGTGACTCTGCTGCCAGCCTGTTTGCTGGGAGTTATTCAGAAATTGAACTTGTAAGTCTTTCTTAGGTGTGGCCTGAACATGGCCAACTTATCCAGCCTCTGTGGCATTTGGGGCAATAATGCCTTCCCTGAGAATTCAGCCAGGTTTGGGCATATTTTAGGTACCACGATCCCGGTTTTACCAAGACTGCAGCAATTCTAAGCACATGCAAAGCAGAAAGAGGCTGCAAAGCAAAGGACTGGCAGAATTCAGCTGCCAGCCACTTGGCAAAGCACATGCTGGGATTGGGCAGGATTTATGCACCTAAGTTCTACCTAAATACCTAATGTATGGATCTAGGCCAATACGAGTCTAGCTGTGCTGCATGCACCTCTCTGCTAGGAAAAAAAAAATTGATTTTGCATAGTGGAAGGTATCCTCTGTTCTGAGGATTAAGAGCACTTGCTCTATGCTTTACTTTGGCCGCGTGGGGAAATATTAGGACGTGACCACCACCAGCTCAGGAGCCCAAAATGCACAGGATTTCTCCCTTGCTGTTGCCAGGCAGCTTTCCACAGCCCTCCACAGGAAGAGTCATTACTCACTTTACTCATCATCTAAGGGCTCTTGCTCTTAGGAGAGAAGGGAACTGTTTACAGAATAACTTGTGTTTTCCCCAGAGTATCGTTCCTCTGGTAGTCTATAAATCTCAGGTGCTGTCAGTGCTGAGTGGAAATGAAAGGTATTGCTGGACAGGGAGGAATTCTTATCTCGTATCCAGACACTTAAATCTTTTCACATTCACTGCTCTTCATGTCTGGAATATCTTGTGTGGGACGACAGGGATTTAAAGTTTTGACTACACGGCATGATGGGGACCAAACCACACAGCAGGTTGTCTGTCCGATTTTATTTTTCCTAAGGTTTTCAGAACGAGAGAGAGGACAAAGCTGCCTGTGCAAAACACTGTCAGCTGTGAATTGCAAATGTTTTGTGGACACAGGAATGCTGTGAGACTTCCCAGCTTTAGTGCTTATTCAGAAAGTGGTTTTGCAAGGCAAGGCTCTCCTAGAAATATCATGGCCACGGCACAGTTCTAGTAATTTACATTTGTCATGTATAACTTAAATCGAAGGGGTGGATGGCTATGCACAAATGCACACGCAATCGGATTATTCACGTGAATTAAACTATACACACTGGCACAGAGTCACCTCTGCAGCCGTGGATTTTACCTGAATTTCCGCCACCTCTCTGAAACACTGAAAACACGCATCCACGCCATATCCCAGACCTCTTTTGGCAGACGGGCACAAAGCGCAGCCAGCACGAAGGAAAAACATGTCATCTCTTTATACTTTGAGGACTGAGCCTTTACGTAAGGAAATTTAAAAAAAAAGCCCGAAGCGGAGGGTGTGAGAAGAGCGCGTTCACGCGGGGAGGAAATCGGACAAAACTTTCAATTTCCTTTGTCCTTACGGACCCGAAGAGGGGCAGCCAGCGGCGGAGCCGAGCGTTTCGGAGTTGGCAGCGCTGGCGTGCGGACGAGCGGGGCCGGGGCTGGGGCGCCGAGCGCTCGGCTCGGAGCGCGCCTCCCTCGCTCGCTCCGTCCGTCCGTCCGTGCGTCCGTCCGTCCGTCCGTCCCTTCCCCCGGCACGGCCGCTGCCCGCCGGCGCCTCCGCACACCGGATCCCGCCCTCCATCCCCGCGGGACGGCCCCGACCGCCTCCCGGCGCTCCCTCCATCCCCGCGGGTCCCTCCCCGCCGCCGGAACCCGCCCCCGCTCCCGCCCGGCCGGGCGCGCCCCCGTGGCCTGCGCGCCCCCGCGGCGGCGGGCGGGGCGGGCGCTGTGCCCTCCCCTCCCCTCCCTCCTTCCCTCCTTCCCTCCTTCCCTCCCTCCTCTCCCCTTCCCTCCCTCTCCTCCCTCCCCTCCCTCCCCAAGGTGTTGGCGGCGGCGGCGGCGGGGACGCGCTCGCTGCTCGTGCCCGCGCCGCCCCCCCGCCCGCGCTCCCCTCGGCTCTCCCCGGCTGCGGCGCCTCGGCCATGGCGGAGCTGAGCGCGGAGCGGCTGCGGGCGCTGCCCGGCAGCTGGAGTTACGGGATCAGCCAGGGCGGCCGGGTCTTCTTCATCAAGTGAGCGCGGGGCCGGCCAGGAGGGGAGCGGGGCCGGGCCGGGAGGGGCGTGCGGGGAAGGGAAAGGAAGGGAAGGGAAGAGAAGGGGAGGGGAGGGGGCGAGCAGGGGGCGGCGGGGCTGCGCCTGCCTGACTCGGTCCGTGTGTCCGTCCCCGCAGCGAGGAGGCGAAGAGCACGACCTGGCTGCACCCGCTCACCGGCGAGGCCGTGATCACCGGGCACCGCCGCAGCGCAGGTAGGATCCTGCCCGGAGCCCTGCCCCGAGCCCTGCCCGGAGCCCCCGGCCCTGCCCCGGCTCGGCCGCCCCCGCCCGCCCCTGCCCCGGGCCCCGGGCTCAGCCCCGGGTCCCCCTGGAGCAGCCGCAGCCCCCCGGGACAGCTCCTGGCCCCGCTTTCCCCGCACTTCGCGCAGTTGTTCCCCCCGGGGTGAGCAGCGCTGCAGCCGCCGTGCGGTCCTGCATGTCCAGCCTGCTCGCCAGCTTCTCCAGGCGCCTTCTTCCTTCCCCTGCCCCCGAGTTGTGCCTGTGTAATGTATCTGTCTCTGCTTTCCCTCCGTTGCCTTGTATCACCCCTGCGAGGCTGTTTAGTTACCATTAGAGACCGCCTCGTTCCTCTCGTGCTCCTCGCTGGATACCCCGGTTATCCACCTGCACAGCATCCTTCCTCACTTCAGCACGAAACCACTCATCGTATTTCTATTTCCAGCAGCACCTAGATTTAACCACGATAGGTGTACTAGAAATGTAGAGGCTGATTTCGCTAGTCACCTAGAAACCCTTTTTTTCTCCCTGCGCTTCCATCTAGGCTGAGAGCCTGTGTGGTTTCTAAGTGACTGGGAGAGGTGGAATAGGTAGGAGGGAAAGGGACTTGAAACATTAGAAATAACTTGGAGGGAGGAGGGTGGAATCAGTCTTTGCTTCTGCTGTTTGTTCCACTCTGGAGAAGTAGCAGCAGGAGGTGCTGGAGGAGGAGGATTCACAGCAGACACTGGAGACCCGGAGCCAAACTCTTGACTGCTGGAATTGCACAAGGCTGCATATGCCACTGGGAGGTGGTGGAGTGTAGTAATACGTGCAGTTGTTTTTATGTATATAATCACTTGGATAATCACAGGGAAATAATCTGCAAGTGAATTGGTCTGTATCAGATTATTTGCTTTTTGTGTTTGGTTAATACTTGTGCATTAAGGAATCAGAAACAGCCTTTTAGAAAGCTGTGGGCAGCCTCTCTTTTCTTTCCTTTTTTCTTTTTTTGGAGTTGGGAATAGTTTAAAAACCGCAGGTTTCTGGCTGTTAGAACTCTGCAGTTTGATTTGCAGCGAAGGTTCTGTTGTTTGTAAGAAGTCATTTAATGCTGGGAAATAGAGCTACTGATTGCTATCAGGCTCCCCTTGCTCCTGCTCTCAGTGCTCAAATTGAGAAAGTGGCCTTCATCTACAGCAATATGCATGGGGGCAGATGTGTGTGAAGTGCTTTTCTTCTTCAACACCGGCATTAGCTGAGTATTAATTCTTTCTTTAAAGTATTCCCACTGTCTCTGTTGACTGATGATGATTTCCCAGTAATTTTCCAAGTGTCTCGTTTGTTTCTGCCGTTAAGTGCCTTCTAAAGGAAATGCAGTTTGCATTTGAGTGTCTGGAGTATTGTGTGTAACAGAGCAGAGTTATCATCAGGTAAATTAAACTCAGCCGTGACCTTGGTTGCATTGACCATAATTCATCAATCAGATACCAAAGTGTCTGAAAACCAAATCTGCTCCTGTAGTTTTCCTCATTCATGTGTATGTTAATGAATCTCTCCATGCACAGATATAATCAACCAGATTAATTCTGGGGTTTATCTCTTCTTTTGCTCTGACCATTGTTTTGGAACCTAGTCAAAATATGTTCAAAATAAGTCTTCTCTCAAGAAACAATTTTTGAGTGAATGGCACTTCTTTTGCAGATGTCTATTACTGTAAAGCTCTCTGTTAAATAATTCTGTGAGGCATGCTCTAGATGGTGAGGAAAGCTTTGTCCTCCATTAGGAATTGAAGTGCTTTTTATTCTTTGAGCTGTTCAGCACTGGAAGGGTATTTTTTTGCAAAGTTCTTACAGCAGCCATAAATACTTGTGCTGGAGAGACTTCCTGTTTGCTGTACTTTGCCCCATGCCGTTATCAAAAGACACCTTGATTTTTGTTCTGGGGAAGACAGGAGTGAAGAAAAAAGCAGCCAGAACAAATAAGTAATGAGGGGGATAAAAACCACCCCATAATCCAGACTGATTTTTTTTTTCTTTAGGAAATGCATTCTTGCTTTTGTAATTCAACAAGAGAGTGCTATATATCATTCAAAGTTTGACAGGGGCAAACTTTTAAGGGTAAGGGTGCATCTGGGGATGCTTGGAGATGCCCAACATCTCCAGAGCTTCCATTGCACCAGGAAACTGTTAATTGAGAAATTTTGACCATTAGTGGTATTTGGGGTTTTTTATATCTGGACTCCTGACTCTTAAGAGTGGTAACAGAAAAGAAGAGATGTACCCACATCCTCCACTAGATTTACATGGAGAATGGTTTTCATGTAAAATGCAGCAGAGTTGTAAACACTGCAGGAACACTTGTTAGTCACAACAGTGGTGGAATTATGCTAATACAATGCTAATGCTCTGTGGTGTAGTTGATACCGTGCCTCTTAAGGAGCTTGTGACTTGCATGGAGCTCAGTTGGATGGATTTTTGTTTAGATCTCCGCCTGCCAGGTAATCTGATGCTGCTGAAGTTCAAGGCAGGGAGGATCTGGCAATGCCCCTGAGTTTCTGGGCAAAGGAAGAAACGTTAAACAAGGGCACACTTCAACCATCCTTGCTATTATTTGAGAATGAGAACCCCAAATCGGGTTTTCAGGCATGTAGCTTCTCTTGGCTTACAGAATTCACACCAAGGCTGTCTTGTGAGTCAATTCTGAAATACTTGTTGCTGGGACTAAAGGTTTCAACACGTGGAATCAGTGTTTTAACTACCTCAGTGTTAGGGAGTAGGCCAGCATCATTTCAAAAGGTAATTGGGATGTTTTGCTGCTTGTTTTCCAGACTTACCCACAGGTTGGGAGGAAGCGTATACTTTTGAAGGTGCAAGATATTATGTAAAGTAAGTTGAATGTTTGTCACAATACTGTAATTTTCATTTAGTTTGTCTGAATGTCACTGTAATTTTGAATGCGTTCCAAACTGAGCTTAAACGTTTGTGCTATAAATCCAAAAGGAGCATTTAGATTTGTCATAGGGTATTGTAGTCCTTTGTTTAATGAATTCTGCACAGCTAAAACAATTTCTTGACTTTTTGTGTTAATTAAAGCTGTTTTGAGGATGCAGATTTAAATGCAATTTCTGCTGTGAATGTAACCATCTAGCAACAAATGTCTTTGTGAGCCAAGAATACCTTGAATTTGTCTGTTTGTTTGACATTTGTGTGTGTACCCTCTTGTGCCATAAATGCTTTCACAAAGGCAAGATCTTGCTTCATCACTGGGGGATGAGTCTTGATTTCAGCCCTGTTCTCTGATTACATTGTTTAAAGCCTCACTGAAGGTTTAATTTGGCCATTTTTTTGCAGCTGCTTCTGCTTCTCGCATTGGTTTCCTTTTTTTTTTTTTGTGTTTGGGTTTTAGTGTGTTTGGAGGAGCACATTCACTGTGGCAGACTTGCTGTGTGTATTGTCATTTTGGATGAGAGACTTGAAAATAAAGATCTCGTGTAGAAATCCAGAGGATTTCCAGGTTGGATCAGCTTCTCACAAGGTTTTCCTCTCCAGACAGTTAGACCATCCTTATCTGGAAAATTTTTAAGTGGCACCTATGTATATTTGTCTGGTTAATATGCTGCTTTTTCTTCTATATAACAATTCACAGGCTTTTCTTGATTCATTCAGGAGTTTTTACTCACTGCAGTGTGTTTGGTTTGCTGTCTTTAAATTAATAACGTCATCAGTGTGATAACTTTTATGAGTGAAGGTTACAAATAAAGTTTATAGGCTGCAGGTGGTTTTTTTCTGTGTTGAGCACAAGGTGGCTGCTCTGTGTGAGATGCATTGTAGACAGTGTGAGGTGGATGTGTTTCATGGTTTATTTTATGACAGCGTTTGATTTGGTCCTAAAGAAAATTTAAAAACACAGACTGAAGCATAATGCTCCCAAAAATCTGACCAGAATAGGTGCTGTGCTTGGTAATGAGCAGCATGTTTGTTTTCCTGTTCTTTTCTGCTTTCTTGCAGTTTCCATTGCAGGAGTGTAGCAATTCACAGTGCATTGTGTAGCAATTGACAAGAAATGCACCAGACTCAGGACAGGGATCCATTCAGAATTTCACCTCTGCAGTTCTGTGCAGATTGTTAAATGAAGACAAGTGAGAACTCAAGAAAGCTGTGTTTGCCTGTGTATACAATATGAAAAAAAAAAAATTCTTCTAGACTTTGAGATGGAACCTTTTCTTGTAGAATAAACCTATGAACAGTGTGTTGGCCAGGTGTAGTAACAGGAAGAGAGCAACTTGAGTTTTCCTGGACTAAAAGAAGTGTGTGAACAGCTATTGTAGAGCAACTGATGCTCTTCTGGACAGTCTTTCTGAGTGGCAGGCTGTTTGTGTGCTCTTGTCCTTCCAGGATCTTGTGTTCAAGGTGTTGCCAGAACTGTTTGGATGTTGGAGCTGATTGTTTTGCTGATAGCCAACACAAAATAGCTCAGTTTGTGTTTGAAAGTTGTGCTGTCTTTGAAAACACGTTGCACAAACACTCCTCTGTGATTTGGTGGATGTAGGAGGATAGCAGGGATGGCTGCTGAAAGGTTCACGTGGTCTGACCAGTTTGGCATCCTGAGTTAAATACTGGTTTGTTGTGCAGTCTCAGGCTGAATTTGAATTGTGATAGTTTCTCCTTTTCAGGCTGTCTCACATCCAGCCCTGCTGGTGCTGGAGAGGATGTGAGAGCTAACATAGACAGGGTGACAACGTTGTAATCACTGTCTTCTAATCCTGGGCGCTGATTATAATAATTCTGCTTGTCTGAAGTTCAGCTGCTGTGGGGCTTCTGCATGAGGGGCAAACAGCAGGGGCTGTTGTGACCTTGTGCTATTCAAACACCCTCACATGTGGATTTTTACCCTGCTCATTTGTGTGTGATGATTTGCTGAATATTAAAGTTTGTTATGGCGATTACACTGTAATAAAACTATGTTAAAACTGAAAATATTGGAAGCTTGTTTGCGGTTGGGTCTGAAAGAAGCATATTGTTTTATGTTCCATGCAAGTTACAAAGTTACAAGGAAATTATGTTAACGTCATGCTTTTTGATGCTTCAGCCACTGAAACCTGGCTGTAGGGTTCCTGCAGTGTGTCCAGTCAGAGAGTTAGACAAGAAGGCCAGTCAAGTTTCCTGATCATATAAATAATTTGACCTAACTTCTGAGGCACAGCTTCAAATATGTGGGTTGAATAGAAGTGTTTAACAACCTTCCTTTATGGTAAGATCTTATGCTAGACTGTGTTTGAAAATAAGAACCTTTTGAAAATTATTCTTCTGGTTCTTTAATAATAGGTCTTCAGTGTTCCAAGTGGGTGTGTTGCTGAATCTATTACTGTGCTTTTTTTGGCTTTGATGTAGTAAACACTGTATAATCAAATTGGGATAATGTCGAGGAGATAATCGTCAGCTAAATCTTTACATTCCTTGGACTGGCATTTCAAACCAATGACTCAGTATACAGACTGCACTGAAATGTGATTATTTTTAAAGGACACTGTATTTTTCTTGGGATGTGTGCACTCGTTTTCAGAACAGGTAAATACCAAACGGTGACTATTTTACACGTTTTTTTTATTCTCTCCCATGGCATTGAATTTGTTCTAGTTTTAATGTGGAAAGATACACTGAAACAGGGACAGATAAGGAGTTGTTTCCATTGCATGCTGTGGTTTTCTTTCGGAGTAGTGTTGTCTTAGTTAAGCTGATGCCAGCTAGGACTTGGAACTTTTTTGCAGGTTATTTTTTGTGGTTTTTTTGAATAGTAGAATATTTGCAAATGACAGAATCCTTTCCCCACATCCTCCTCACCTCTTGCAAACCTGAATGACAAAAGGTGTTGTTTGCTATTTGGAGTTAAAAAAATGTGCCATGCTGTGATACCTGGTATATGTTCTCAGGAGAGTGGTTATGTTGTTTAGGGGATTTTTATCTCTTTTAGAGTGAGAAAATCAGGTTTTGTTTACTTTACATCAGACCTGTGCACATACAGCCCTTCACCAGCACTTGGTGGGAGCTCTAGCAGTTGAAGTAACGCTTGGTTTGGTATTTCTACAACTAAACTTTTACCCAGAATGTAGAGCCCTATGACTGTGGAACTGACACATTCAATTATTACATTTGTTATTGTCAGTTAAGTCTTGAACCTTCTGTATTATGAAGTAAAACTCCTGAGGCTTGAAAATCGTGGTGCAGCAAACTTGGTATTTTTCTTTTTGTCCTGCTTAGGATCCTTCACTGCACTGGTTACTTTTGCTGAGTGTGTTATACACTCGTGAGCTCTGAAAATTTAATGGGATAAAAGTTAACTTTATCCCCAAAACACATCCAAGCTGATGGAAGTATGGGAAGCTTAAGTTATTTATGTTATTTATAAGTGCCTAAGGAAAAGGACCCCATGGGACAATCCCATTATGACGCTTCTCAGGAGAAAGGATACACCTGGTCATGGGCCTCACACTCCTCACCTCGTAAGATCATTGAGAATTTCCAGCTTGATGTTTTTAGGGCTTTGTGATGGCTTCATAATCATTAATCACTGGGTTTGAGCAGCATAAAATTACATAAATATGTGTGTGCATTTATTTAGGTTAAAACAATGATCTGAACTCAGGCATCTGCTGACTTATCTTGCATTTTTGGTTCTCATTGCAGTAGCTCTGAATGTATGTTAGATTTTTCATATTGAATTTTTTTTCTTTTCAAACAAGGGTTATATTATTTAGGTTACTAGTTCACCAAATAAGGTTGCTCTAAAAATCAGTCCAAAGATGATATTTATGGAATTTTGCATCAGTCTACCTAGTTGGGCTTCTACAGAAGTACTAATAGATAAACTGTTTGGGTGTTAGAATTTGATTCTTCTTAACTTTGCTGTGGGACTGACACTTTTTGGGCTGTACAAAAACTGACTGCAGAAGTTCTTAAATAATTAAGGGGGTTGAAGTTTCATTTTCAGGGTTTTTCTCTTGAAGTTTACCTTTTTCTGTATCCATCAGAACACTTTTTGCCTGTTCCTTGCTGAATCAAGGCATTGGCAAACCCTGGCCAAATGGAGGTGAGTTCAGTGCTGCATCAAGTAGAAGTTTTGTGTGCTTTTATAGAGACTTTTTGTCAGTGCAGGTTTGTTTATTGTAGACATGTAGCTGGAAAATTGGGAAGGCAGGAAAAATTTATTAAGCGATTAAAAGGGATAAGATCTCATTCAGCTCTGAGTTTCTGTTGTTTACTAAAATAAACCTGTGCTCATTGAGAATTCAGCTTTCGTTTAAACCTTTGTCTTTTATGTGCATTCTAAAGATCCTTCCCCATTCAGCTGAGACTTTCTCCAGAAAAATCAAAGAACAACCAGTCGTGTTTGCAGAAAAGCCCTTTCTTGAAAGGCAAAATGGAATTGGAGGAAAATAAGAACAGATCAAACTGTTTTTCTCCAAGGCTAAGAATTGCCGTGTTCCTCCTGGAAATTTAGTTCTTGTTTTGTTACCACCTCTAACCTTTATTTTACTAAAATGAAGAATAAACTTAATTCTTTTCCTTACATAGTGAGACCTGTAGGTCAAATAAGGGTGTGTGGCTGAACTGGGACATAGCTACAAACTGTCCTGTGCCTTTTGTAGCGAGCAAAGCTGTTCAGATAAAGAGAACTTTTTGGGAAATGCCTGCACATTTATTCTCTGTTCTAACATTTGCTTCCTTTTTCCACTGAAATACTTCAAGAACCAAAAATACCGCAAAGCTGAAGCTGGGTGTGGAGGTGGAAGGATTCTAGGCACAGGAAGAGATGGGTGTGGGTCAGAGGAGAGGTGGGACTGCATCCAAAAAGCTTCTTACAGGTTGGATGTGGAAGGACGAGGCTGTAGGAAGTGGTGCACTGGAGGAGAAGGCTTGAAAGGGTGGGAGCAGTGGCAGGAGGGGAGGGAATGGAGAGACAAATAGACAGAGAGAAGTGGCAAGTCAGGAAAGGGAGTAGGAGTGGGGGCTGATTTCCTAGGAGCAAACTTAATGGGATTTCTCCCAGAGGGAAGGGTGGCAAAAGTTCACCCTGCAAAAAAAAACAAGTTGTCTGACCCGTGTGCAGGTCTGCAAGGGCCCATTATCCATGGCTTAGGAGTAGTTTCAAAGTCAGTCTGGGAGGTGGAATATCAAATGGGAACGTTAGGAATTGCTGTGCTTCTGAAGGCTCTTTTTGCCTGTGACGTCTGTGGTTGATATTTTGAGCTGTCTCTTTCCTGAAGTGTGTTTCTAAATTGGGCAGTACCTTAAATGCTTCAGTTTCACTGAGAGAGACTTGAAAGCATGAGGGAACTTACTGAATTTTTTTTTTTTTTTAAATCATTACCAAGTTTTTCAACACTCTTATTTAAAAATACAGAAATACCTATACGTAAGTAGTTACATGAAATATTGAAGTCCATGAGAAAGATATTGAAGGCACTCAAACTTTTTGATATTTTTTAACAAATTAGTAAATTGGTCTCTAGCTTTGGATCCTTGTTTTTGAAGTGGTAACTCTTCCCTAGCTTTGGTCTTCTTTGGTGAATGAGTACTGACAGCTGATAAAGTGGATATACTCTACATTTACTCCAGTGAAGTGAATTCTTACATGGTCTTTCATTTTTGGTATTCACCATGTGTGAGGGATGGCAAAAAGCAAAGGAAATGCTCATCAATCAAAACTTCCACGTAGGTGGTTGCTGCAATATTTAATAAATACAGTGGTGCATTTTTTCCCCCAAATCCTCCCCTTTTTCCAAAAAAAAGATAACTGCTGTGCCTTCTTAAGAGTGATTGTAGAGCATATAGTTTTTCATCTTCCTGTTGTGTCTGGGTGCTGCACGGGTTCTTTTTTCTTTTCCCCATCTTGGTACCCATGTCCTGCAGCACCTGGAGCTGAGGGACACTTCCAAAAACACCTCACCTTGTGAACTTTGCCAACTCTTTGTAGCTCTCTTTGGTAGAACTTCTACAGGTCCAGTTTTTACCTGGTGCCTTTTATGTTCTGCTTTTGCTTTAAAGGAGTTGTGCCCACTTCTTTTTTTTTTTTTTTTTTTTCAGTCCCTGTGGTCTGACAGAGCTCTCTTGTGCTGATCAGACCTGGTGTCTGTTGTGGTGTTGCACCAAGCCTGTTTTTCCTGCACATGTTTATGTTCCCCTGGCTCTTATTCTAATGAATTACACTTTCATTAAAGCTCAGATACACTTGGGCAGGCAGTGCAGAGCACTCCTCAGTTCACTTCTGCCTCTGTGAGAGAGGGAGAGAAGGTTCTTGTGGGGCTTCAGGCAAAGAAATCCTTGCTGGAAGCGAAGCTCCACAGCCCTGACTGCTGGGATTTCTGCCAGCGTGGTGCCTGGATGTGTGTTCTTTTCTGTGTTTCAGTAAGTAAATACCTAAATTTAAACTCTTTTTCCTCTCTCTCCCTCCTCCTTTGCCTTCTTTCTTTGGAATGTGTGAGATAACCATGCCTTTCAGTTCTGCTCTTGGCTGAAGGGAAGGTATTTTCTGACAGTGATGTTGAGGAGGGGAAGAAGTTGCATGAGGAGCCACCATCAGAAGTAGAAATTTGGGGATGGGAACTTGCCAGCACAGGCACTCCAGTAAAACTCTGCTTCCCAGTGCTGGGTAGGACTGGAAGGTCTGGTTAAATGGTTGGTTGTGAAGTTGCATCTTTCTGCTCCAGACCTATGGAACTTGGATTGAATGTGTTTGAAATCTGTGGGGTGAACAAAAAAGGCTTTTAGACAGTGTTTTAAATGCCTGTGTGGCCTGTGATTGTCTTGAAGCTTTATATCAACAATTAAAGAGACACTTGCATATTCAGGAGGCTCCACAAACTGAGTTCTTCGTGGCTTTCTCCAGTGTGATTTAGTGAGAACAATTATTCGGAAGGAAAAGCAACCTTACCTTTAAAATTGGCTCCCTGCTTTTTCTTCTCCCAGAATCTATTGTAAATTGTGTTTAATGGAAACAAGCGCTTTAAAAACAAATTTTGTGCTTTATTAACTGGAAATGCTTCAGTGTGGCAGACCAGGCAAGAGAGGTCCTAGGAAGAAAAGGTGTTTGAAAGCAAAATGCCTGGTGAAAGTTTTACTTTCAAATGCCATCTTTGCCATCTTTTCATTCCGGTATTTCCTGGAAGCTTTTATCATCTTTACTACTCACTGAATAAGTAGAATCCTGTAATTGCATAAATCCTGCAAAAACACAGCTTTGGATTCTGTTCTGAGCTGTACTGCTAGCAAAATTCTGACATTTTGGGTTTTTTTATTCCCTAATTTTTTATTAAATCCTGCAGATTATGGAGCTGCTGACCAATGTCTGTAACATTTCTCATTTTTGAGAATCTGTTTTTGAGATGAGTAAAAACATGTGATGTATAATATTTAATTCTTTTCAGTGAACTTGGTTTATAAAAAGGATAGAAATCTCTCTTTGAAGTCAAATTTTGTGAGCAACAAGAATAGACACATGGTGCTCCCAAATGCTTATGGTGAAGAAGAAAAAAACCTTTTAATCTGATTTACTTGAATGCCTAAAAGGGTAACTTGGTTTCCTGATGGCAAAGACTGTGGGGTGGAGGGTTTTGGTGTGGATTTTAGATGTTGTTCACAGCATTTTGTAGGGTTACTTTGTATTTTTTGATGTACAAGGAAAATCCTCTAGATGAATATAAAACTCTTTGGTTGAAATCTTTTGTAAGGTTTGCTGCAGAAGGTTGAAAAAGAGAGCTGCAAACAAAAATACATGTTTGAGCAATCAATGTCGTAAGATCAAGTGTTCATTTTAATGATGAATTTTAATCAGAAGAATGATGCAAGCTAAACCTCATCAGAAATTCCTATCATCTGTTCTGATCTGAGATCTCTCTTGTGGTACAAACTCGTATCTTCTCTGCTTGATGTGGGTATCAGTTGCTTACCTGGTCTGAAACACTGAAATATTTTCAGTTGTTAAAGCACACGAATGTTACTAATTTTTATTTTCTTTTTTGTAATTAATAACATTTCAGCTTCTACTGATTGATCCATCTTCTTGTTGTAGCAGCAGAGTTAAATGAATTTGACTTTTCAATCAGTACATTTTAACTGGTTTAACTGAAACCTAAAGATATCCCTAAAACAATGAATTTTGCAGGAGTAGGTCACTACAGCTACCCCAGATCAGACAGGAGATGGTTATTAACATTGTCCTACAATGAATTTGAGGAGTTTGGGAGCCTAAATGACTTATCAATGGAGCCTTGGGCCATCTGTTCGTGGTTTGTTGCCTTGAAAGTGCAGTGGGGATGAGGCTGGAAGGAAGCAGAGTGTGAATTGTGCTACCACTGCTGCAAAAGGTGCTTTATTTCCTTTGTACTGAGCCTTGTGTTTCTTCATCTGCAGCTCCTGTCTGTCTGATGATTCAATTATTAAATGAAAGGGATTTTTTTCCTGTAAACTGAATTTGAAAATGTCCCAGGTTTAAACTTTCTCTGTAGTGATTGCCACAAGGAGGAGTGTTTAAAGAAAGTTTTTTGTTCTTGAGAGGAGATAAAATGACAACAAAACCATTAAATTTGCCTACTTTTCTAGCTGAATATATTGCACAGCACATAGCAAACAGCATAAAAGGTGGCATTTTAGAATTATTTAGATGAGTGATGACTAGTAGTATGGTAAAGTGACTTCTGTTTAAATGCAAATTAAATGAAAGGGTATCTTTTTGGTCTTCCTGTTAGCAGTAGTGTTTATATCTTAGATATATACACACACATACATATACAGAACACATTGTTCTTTATGCCTCCTCTACAGACCTCCCACTCCCAAGTTTCTTACCTGGAACCATTTGCATTTTGCTTCACTTTCAAAATACAATAAAAACCTGAACCTTTTCCTGAAGTGCTTCTTATTCCTGCATTCTAAGCTAAACACTTTGCAGTGTGCTTCAGAATTGAGCTCACTCTGTGGTTTTCATCCAGCTTCAGGTGAGAGTGCCAAACCCGTCTGACAAGAAATTCAGGATTTCTGGTGCCTCTGATTGCTCATTTTGCGGTTCAAAACAACAAAAAGTGCTATCAAATCCAGCAATTCAAATGCCAGCGTTTTTTATCCTGTTCATTATAATCTTTTGTTTGGGTGCCTGCTGCCTCACAACATTTTTGAGCTCAGATATGTAAGCTCCTTGAAAATCTTGCTATTTGGTTTGCTGAAAAAGAGCTGGGAGGGAGACATAAGTGGAAAACAAATGTGTTGATCAAAGTGGTGGTGTCCTGTTAGGCTCTGAGTGGGGTTTGCTGTGTTCCACAGCCCTCGATGATTTAAGCAAAGATTGCATCAGGCTGAGGAGTTGGAATTATCAGCATCCTGGTTTTAAATAAGAAGGGGAGGAAGTCTTTTGCTCAGTAATGGAGTTGTTTTTTCTTTCTCCCTTTTAGTGATGCTGTTTGTAAGTCATTAGTGCAGAGACTTCTCAAACTTTTAATGAGGATTGAAGGTGCCATCATTTTTGTCAAGCATTGCAATCATTAACTCAGACAAGAGCTCTTGCTTTCATTGCTTTGCTTGAAAAACTGCCCAGCACAATTGGAAACAGGGTTTTAAAAGACATTCTGGTAACTTAAGAGTTTTATTTATTTATTCAAGGAGATGAAGAAATGAATCTGGCACTGGTTCAGAACCTGTGTGCCTCATACACTTTCACCAGGCCTGGTATATAGGAGATTTTGTTGCTGGCACAGTGAATATGTAAAGAACAAACAAAATTTTTCACTTGTTTGAAGATGGGTTAAGCACCTCCAGGAAAAACTGGAGCAGAATTTATTGACTGAGTCTTGTAGTCCTTTCTAACTTCTTTGGAGCAGTAGGGACCTAAATTGTAATGAATGGAGGTGAAGAGGCTTGGGTTTGATTTAACAGCTGGGTTCATCAAGTGTCTCTATTAGGACTGTAGGGGGAAAGGTCAAAAGCAGAGCTTGCAGAGGATTTTAAGGTTTGAGGTTTTTTCTGTCCATATTTGACATAGATATGTCAAGCACAACAAAAAAATCAAACAATGCAGACAAAGCTGCAGTTGGCAGCTGTTAATTTGTTTTGATCAGAGGCAAATATTTCAAGTCTTCTGATCAGTTTATTTTCCTTGAGCTGAAGTAATTTGGTTTTTTAGTAGTCTAAAAGCCTCTCTGCACCACTGGTTTGGAAAAAAAAAATTAGAGATTTATTTATATCAGGAAAACAACTCTTTGTCTCTTCAGTTCTTCCCTTCTTCTGCTGTTTGACCTTCTCTTTCTCTTCCTTTTTATTTTATTCCTGTGTACGTGCCCTTACTGTTCACCCTGCTATTTTCACTGTTACTCTGCTTGCTTCTAGCACTGGTAGCTCAAGTAGTGTTAGACAGGATCTTCCCCAGTTGGACTGCATGCCAGATTTTCCTGAGGGGAATGTAAATACTGCGAGGTCAGTGCAGTATCAAATGCCTGCAGCCTGAAATGAACCCGGCAGGATTTGCTGCTGTTCAGTCAAAATTAAGACCTGCTCGGGATACACTGCTAGATGTTGAAAAGTCAAGACTTTGAATTATGTATTAAGCTTCATTGATTTTTATTTTTTTAAAAACTTTTACTAAGCTTACTTTTTTTTCCCCCTAAAGTAAAAGTGTGTGCACCAGGGACTGCTCACTAGAATTGTGGTCATTAATGGATATGTTTAGAAATCCCTCTGTATATCCTGATGGATTAGATTACTTGATTTATTTCTAAAAATGAGGAAGAGGTGTATGTGTGTGCATGCTCACCTGCAGCATATTTAATACAGTGACACTTAAACATTCAATTAATGTGCTGTTAATAGCAAATAAAATCTTGTTTCCCCTCACCTCCTTTACTCCTCCCTTTCTCCCTGAAAAAGAATGGACAGGGGTAAACTCACACGGCACAGCAAAAACAAATTGCTCTTTATGACTTTCTCCTGTACTTCAAACAACCTGCTGGTCATTCTTTGGAGGGAGAATTGCCCCCAGTGATTCCTTTAGATCAGGGATGCTCTGTAATTTGCCATGTGATAGTTTGAATTGCTTGCATCTCTGTGCTGCTTGGGACCAGCACTTCTCGTTTTACAAGGAGTGCAAGTATAGATTAACAATTGAACTGGAGGGGATTTTGCGTTGTGGGGCTGCTGTCAGCAGATTGACATCCTCTAGGTCTGTTTGTCTTTCAGACTGTTGTCTGTGAAAGACTGGCTATTAGTTTTGGGGAGAATCAGTCCAATTGATGAAATTAGAACAAAATAACCTCTGAATGTTCATAGACAAGCCAGGGGTTGAGTTGTTCTTTGGTATTTTCTGTTGGCCAAACCATGGCAAGGCTGATTCATTCTTCATTTCTCTCCAGGTCCCTAAGATGTCATGGTAACGTCACTGTGAAATGACAACAGAAAAATATGACTTGTGGTCAGGGAGTTTTTGCTTTTCTTAAAATCAAAGCTGTTTTGTTTTTGTGAGGAGATAAATAGTGTTGTGGTCATTAGATAAGTCCCAACAGCTTCACATTGTGTTTATGTTCCTGGTAAAGTTTCACCAACATATCTATGGTTTTGTCTGGGAGAATTCATGATACTCACATGAAGGAATACTTGATTATTGAATGCTACACTTTCATTTTCTCAGTGGATTAAAGTGGGTACTGAAAATAACTGTTAGAGGTATTGATGAAAAACTACAGTGCTGAACAGAGAATAAAACAGATTTTAAAATGAAAAGCATTAGTAGCTGTCATGTAAGCAAAGTAATGTTAAGTTCAAACGAATACATTATGAAACACTCATTCTGAAGCAAAGATGAATGTATTATGGAGTGTAAAACCATCTTTCAAGAACAGCACTAAAATACATTTCTTGAACAGCTTTATTGATACTTAGTTTTGTGCCATTGGACAGCATTTTTTACTGGAAGTTATTTACTTGAGAGGTCAACATTTCATACCTTTTCTCTCTAAAAATGAAAAGCATGAGCACTTGTTTGCTGGTAGGCCATTGCTTAAAATATTCAAGTAAAAACTCAGGCTATTGGCTGTGAAGGAGTAGGAGCAGCTCATCTATCAGTTTCCTTTAAAGTGAAGTGAAAAGCTATTTTTGTTACCTAATAAAAGAATGTGCGTGGGGTTTTTTTTGTTGCTGTTTATGAAATGCTGTGATAGTAATTTCCAAATTCTATTTGAAAACGATGGGAATTTCATCAGCAGAATTACAAGAAGTCTGGCATGTGGCTATAGCTGTGATTTGTGAGGTTGGTTTGTTTGTTTGTTTCTTACAACAACGCTTTGCAGCAATGCTGCTGAGTTTCTAAAGTCAGGGAATAAGGATGTTGCAAACACCAATAAATGCCCAACTTCACCATCTGGATTGGCTCTGGTTTGGCTTCTGGAGCTGCCTGAGTGAATGTCCCTCCAGCTCATCGTTGCATCACTGATTTTCCTGGTCTAATTCTCTAACCCCAGCATTTATTTTGGGAAAGATCCAATATCGTTGGCTGAGATGTCTCCAAGGGAATGTAGGGTTTGCTTGGGTTTGGTTTTTATTTTTCAATCAAGTAGAACATTGGTCTTTTTTAGAAGCTTCTTTTGAAGTGTTTAATGATTCCTCCTCGTGAGGTGTGAGGATTAAACAGCATCCCTGTGCATCATTAAAACTTGAAAACAAAAGTGCTGATATTTGGTTTTCATTTCAGCAGGAAAGGGTGGTTGCATCTGCTGTCTTTTGTGCAGCTCCATGTACAAAAGCCACTGTTTCCTCCCATTGCTGAGTGAAAAATAACTGGTGGAGGGCTCTGAGACCAGCAGTGGTTTCCTCTGTGTGTCCACTGAGTGCACTTTGGGGTGACTTTGGAGTGTCCCCTCTGTTGTGTTGCCTCTCTGCAAACCACTGGCACCTCTGACATCTGCATTTAAGCAATTTGTCTGTGCCCCTTTTCTGTAGATGAAGCTTTTCCTACTCAGTGAAGATGGATTCTTGGAGTTTTGGAAGCGAGCTCTCATCCACGAGAGGCTGCAACACCTCTGCTCCAGGTGCACTCGCAGGTTGCATCTGTTAGGTCTTGTCATCCTAAAAAATTGAATCCAAAAGTAGAGGAATTCGTTAGCATCCCTAAAATTATGAGGAGTTCACTGGCAAATACTCTTTCTTCATATATAGTTTTTTTAATAACTATAAACCTAACTTTTTTTCTTTTTTTTAATGAGGGAGATTAAACTGAACACAGATAATTGTTTCAAATCCCGATCACGCTGTAGACAGTAAAATCTTATGTCTGAGCAACCACTGGAATATCATCATGTAAAAATTAAAGTTACAGGAAATTATGTTGCTGTGGAAAAAATAATTTGCTTTATTCCCACAGGCACTAATTATCAGGGCTCTAAACTGAAACTTGTACTTTTCTGCAAAGGATCCTTGTAAGGAAAACATAATCAAGAGCCACTAAAATCTCTGGTCTTATTTTTAGAGATAAATTGGGCTATTTCACTGGTTGCTTTCCAAGTTATATTGAAATGGTAAAAGAAAAAAGGTTGCTTGACTGAATTCCACATAATGGTACATTCTTAGCACTCAGCACTCAAATAAAAGAGGTGGAAATGGAGAAGAATGGAATTTCATAATACATTTCCATAATTTAGTAACTTGGGCTTACTTTGTGTTTAAATACTTGATTTTTTTTTTTTTAATTTGCATAAAAAAATCACTGCTCATGTTGTTCATTTTCAAAGCATCTCCGCTTTTCATGCTCTTTAGACCATGTTTTGTACTGCACAAAATACCATGGAAATGTTTAGTTCTAGAGTTCTCTGACATTGCTTTGATCTATTTCTTGTTGCTGTTCTGGTGATTCTTTGGACCACCAAAAACGATACAAGACTATTGCTAGTTTGTAAGTACTTGAATATTTAATAAATTTATATATATATATTTACTTGCTGGAGGCATAATAAAGAAGAGTTTATAAATATTGTGTGTGGAATGATCTTTGAAGCTGGGATTTTATTTTCAGTAATTAGCTGTACTCCTCTTCCAGTGCTCCTGTTTTATGCTCATGTGATTCACCTGGTGGTGTGCTAATGGCCAGGGTAATAATTTGGGGAAAACTGACTCATGTGAAGCTGAGGAAAGGTGAAAATCCCAAAAAAGAGATGGAATAGAATAAGAGCAGATGTGCATCAGTTACTGTAGGGGTGGAAATATTTAATGAGTTCCAGCAGTAAACAGGGAGCTGTGTGGGAAGAGGCAGCATCCTTCTGAATGGACACATTTCTTCAGAATGAAACTTTTAATGGAGCAAAGGAAATATCTGCAAGAAAGATTGTTTCTCCAAATGTTCAGGAGTAGGATTGATGCACAGTCCTGGAGTGATGAATGCCCTGCATGAAATTAGGACAGGAATTTACATACAGGAGCTGTTTCCTTCAAGCCAATGAGAACAGCAATGTTTTCAAGATGCGACCTGTCTTGGCAGTAGATGAACTGAATACTGTGAATTCATCAAAAGTTTATGTACCTTTGTAACCTGTTTGGAGGCAGCTGAAGTGGTTCATGTTAAATATTTTACATGGCTCAGCCCTCTCTTTTGAAGGAGGATTTTTTTTTTTTTTATCTAACCAAAATTAACCATCTGCTTGTCGGAGATCGTTTTGCCACAAAAACAGATTAAAGGTTTTCTTTGTGGTGCAAGATTAATAGGTGGAAGAATATGAAGTTAGAGGCCAATTAAAATATTTTCTTGGTTACCCTGTATAGGTAGTCAGCATTAAAAAAAAATGAGATCTGTAATGGCATTCTACAGAGAATTTATTTTGGTAAATGTTTTTTCCTCTCTATATACTTGCTACTTATGACTACTTAATTGATTTTTTTTTTTTTTTATTTGCCTGGGGAGAGGGACTTTTCAAAATTAAATAATAACCAGAAAAGCACATCTGTGTATAGTGTTAATACTGGTTCAGGGTTTTTCTCTTTTTAGCTGACATGTAGTATTCATTATGTACTGACTTGAAAATTGAAATCCCTTTCTTTGCAGGTTGTACCACTGGTTTCTTTAAAAAATAAATTAAAAAAAGGAGTATAACAACCTGTTTCTTGTTCAAGATAACTAGGAAGAAAACTGCCCTCTCACTTGAAATGTGTCAAGGTGAATACTGAATTCAGCAGTAACAGCACAGAGGAGAGTATAAACTCCATGTTCTTTCAGATTTTCAAAGATTTTCAAATATATCCCAATTGTTGAGAATTGCAGCACAGATTTTTGTGAAGCCGGCACCAAAATTATTACTTAACTTTGAGTTAAATAACAGCTTGCCTTTTTTTTGTTCCCTGATGTGATCTGAACCTCTACAAAGGCAATCTGCAGATAATAGATGCTATTTTATCACTTCAGCTGATGGAGCCACCAGGTTCTAAATTTTAGTGATGACTTTCCAAAGTTGGTTGTTTTGGTTTTTTTCCTCTTTATGTCTCCTTTTGAGCCAGTATCTTAATTGAATCTTTTATTTCCACTTTGCTAAAAGTAAACTTGGAGCAAATGTTGCCTCTTGAATGGATATTCTTGCAGTTTGGGCGAGGAAACTCTGCATGCATTTAAAAAAAAACTTTACATGCAGCTCTATCAATTTATTGCCTTATTGGAATTTCTAGTGCTTTGAGAATCCTAAGCTGTTCAGGGAAGTGTTTTTATTTTTAAAACAATTTCATTTGGAAAGTAAAAAGGAGATAATTCTTTTTGATTCTTAGGTGTGCTCTTATTTGTCACAATGCCACTGCTTTTCAGAGACCTTACCATGCAAGGATTTCTGGCTCTTTTTGACAAGATTTCCTTTTCCTCTTTGAAAGGCAGCACCACTTGCTCAAATTCAATTGATATCTTCGTGATGCTAAGCTTATGAATTGACAGAATTGCACGCCCTCAGGATAGGAAAAAAAATGTAATCTATTGATATTTGGATTATATTTTATCACTTTCATTTAGGAGAAGAGGCCGAAGCTGTGGCCTTCATCCACAGTGCAAGAGAAAAAAGGCTTCTTAAAATCAGACTGCAGCTGGAAAAGTCATGTCTGCCTGACATCTGAAATAATATTGTTTCAGTTCAGCATGTCTGGAAATAGGAGCATGGTTTATATGCTAAAGTAGTACTGGTTTAACAGGAAAATGGTACAACAGAACTGAAGGCGCAGAGGAGCTTGATGAGGGTGATCAGAGATGGAAGAGCTTCGTTTGAGCAATGCCTGGAACGCCTCACTGGGAGCTGCTGTGGAGAGGGCAAGTCTTCAGAGTTAGGAATGGTAGGAAGGCAAGGAGAGAACAGATTTGCTGGATATTCCAATAAAATATTGGGGGAATCACAGATCAAGAAGAGCTGGCCCTTTTGTGGCTGATGTTCTGCAGGTCTGAAGGAAGCGCCCGTCATTCAGGAAAGCGGCTGAAAACATGAGGAAAGGATAGCCTGGGATGGTGTGGGCTGGAATTCTGCAGCCATGGAAGCCTGTGGTCACTCCTTTCATTTAATTATCTCACTTCTGAATCTTGGAATTGCCAAAACAAAGCATCCCTGTGCACCCCTCCTGTCCTGCTGGGCTGTCCGAGGTGTTTGCTGCTGATCCCAGCACTGCCGTGTGGATCCAACCTCGTTCAGCAGCTCTGGAGAGCACCATGAATCACCAGGTCATAAATATTCATTTACTAGGAGTAAATGAGAGGAATGTTGTTTTAATTGTGGTGCTGCAGGTTCTTAGAAATGGTCTTGCAGATATCTCTGGCTGGTATCTTATCACTAAAGCTTTGATGGATGCTGTGTGTGCACAAATAGTTTGCTTATAGTAATGTTTTGGCTTTAGCTTGTTTTGAAAATAAACGATGTAAACATGAAAATGTTACTGATCTTCCTACTGAAGCTTTACTGCTCACAGAGATTTAATGAGAGAAATATAAAAGTTATGAAAGCATTAGATGCTGTCTGCTGGCTGGGTATTGATTCAGACTGGTGTAATTGACTTCTTGCACGAAGGGGTTTGGGTGAGTGAGTTGGAACCTGGCAAAGAGATTTTAAAGCTGAATTGTTTTTCAGATTATAAATGGATTTGAAGTATTAAACTTGTACCTGCTTTCAGAAATCCCCTATGAGATCATTTTAGAGATAGTAGGAGATTAATTTAGATGATACAAGCTTGGGGAGGGTAGAGTAAGATGCTTACAACAGTCTAAATGATGAAATATTTACTTACTTGAAAAGAAAATCTTCTCTTTTTTCTCCCTTTCTTCCCAAAAGATCTGTTTTATCTAAGCACGTGGGCATTTGAAGAATGATTTTTCAGCTCTACATCAGTACTTGGATTCTTAGGAAGTAACTACCTTTTTTTTATATTATTCTCTCAGGAAATAAACTCTTTGGAAAATGTAACGAGTGGGATACAAATGTCGTAGAGGTTTAATCATAATTTAGATAACATTTTTCTCTTAAGTTATAAATTTGATTTTTTTTTTTTCCTTATAACTACTGAAACTATGAGTTTATTTGAGTAACGAACCTGGAAGCTTTTTTTACATATGGATCTCAACGTTGGTCAACTCTGAAAATGAATTTCTGTTTTCCTAGATAATAATCATGTCAGAATAAAAGTTGCATATTCATAAAATCTGCAAGCCAAATACCTTGATATTGCTAATAGTAAATCCCTGTAGGTTGTATACACACAACTCCAAAAGGCTTTGGAGGGTAAGAACTCTCTGTTTAGAAGGTTCTGTGAAAGGTTTGTTGTTTTGGGCTCAGTATTATCTCATGTTGTTAAACAAAACAGAAAACCTGAGGTGTTGTTCTTTTTTAGATGTTTGAAAGAGTGGAAATACAGATTACTGGTCTGACACAAATGTTTTTTGCTGCTAAACTGCATTTATGGAGATAGACTTGTAAACTCTCTCAAAGGATGGGAGTCAATTCCTAAATTTGCTGGATGCGCCACTGGAATATCTTTAAAATATGAAGAAAATGCTATAAAGAGAATTTAGCTGGTGAAAGCTGCTTAGTGCACCACCAGCTGGATTCCTACTGTAGGATTTATGTGCTTTTAATGATTTCTCATTTGGGTTGGGAGGAGCAAGATTAGGAATAAGTATAAATAGCACTGGAAACCTGGGTGCTCATGTGATCTAGTGAACAAGAGAGAGCTGAGTAACAAGAATATTGGAAACTAACACTTTTTAAATCAAATTTGTTCATTTAAGTTGTTCCTCACCAGTAATTAGATTGTGGAGCTTCTACCAACACTGCCTGAATTAAATCCTACCAGATATTCAGTGAAGCTTTTAAAGGCATTTGGTGGCTTTTTTTGGTTTTTTTTTTTTTTTGCATGGTTATCCATTTCTGAAGAGAAAATTAGAAAACAACAAAACTGAAGAATAGTTGAGTGAGTTTCCAGATGCTGATAAAGATCTTGCCATGCATTCCCAATTTTCAGGCTCTTTAATTTGAACTGGTTTGTGACTACTCCTTTATCCAAAAAGAAGTCAATTTAAATCCGGAAAAACAATAGAAGAATTGTTTGGCAGAGAAGTCAGCAACCAGCATCTTGGCACTGCCTTCAGCTTTTTAAGCCAGGTTGCTGACAGCAAAAGCACGAACAGAACTTTGAAAGCAAAATAAAAAATCTCCAGTCTTTAAGAAGCAGGTCTAAATGGAAAATGGAGTCCACTCCAGAGAGACCAGAGCTTTCTACACAGTTACTTTAAAATTCTTCTGCATAAAATAACCACAGTTGAAAACTATTTTTACCTAAAAATAGTTTCTGTTTTCTTTGCAAACTCTTTATCTTATATAATTACTTGCACCTAATCTAATGTGATGGCATGTCCACACTAAAAATTATTGGGGTGCAGCTTTCTAATTTTCATTCTCTACAAAATACTCTCGGGACCTAATTCTTGCAGAAGTCTTTGTAATAGCTGAAGAAATTGGAATACAGGCAACAACAGGAGGAATTCGACATCACTTTAGAAGTTCTGTCAAAGGCTGCATTTGTCAAAGCAGCATTTGCTCCCTGCCACTGTTTGATGTGTGATTTTTGAGCAGGCTTGGAGCAGTGGTGAATTGAGGCTGCTTTAAGTGCTGGCAGGATAAAAGATGTAATCAGAATAGGGGAAAGATGACAATGGATCTTCTTCAGGCACTGCTGTACAGTTATGTATCAAATCCATCATGGAATGCTTTGGGTTGGGAAGGACCTTAAAGATCATCCATGGCAGGGACACTTCCCACTATCCCAGGGTGCTCAGAGCCCCATCCAACCTTGGACACTTCCAGGGATGGAGCATCCACAGCTTCTCTGGGCAGCCTGTGCCAGTGCTTCACCACCCTCACAGTAAAGAATTTCTTCCTAATATCCAATCTAAACCTGCTCTGTGTCAATTTGAAGCCGTTCCCTCTTGTCATGTCCCTCCAGGCCCATGGACATAATCCCTCTCCATCTTTCTCGTAGGCTCCCTTCATGTGCTGGAAAGCCACAATTTGGTCACACCCCTAAGCCTTCTCTTTTCCAGGCTGAACAATTCCAGCTGCAGCCAAGGAATTACACAGAGTGGATGTGGGTTTGCCAAGCTCAACGTTAATGGCTCACTGCAGGGAGGAAGGTGTTCAGGGTTTTTTTTGTTTGGTTTGGTTTTTGTTTTGTTTCGTGGTACCTTTGGAACACTTTGCCAGGATTGGTTCATCTTGGCTTGGATTGGCTTGAAACTATAAAGGTTATCAGTGCCACAGATTCCTTTTCCTGTGGTCTTGAAGTCCTTGCTGTCTCACAATGATTTTTGCAGTCATGCAGTCCAGTCAAACTGAAAATGTGTCAATTGTAGGGATAGTTTACAGTGAGATATGAGCTGACTTGCACCTGTATCACTTTCCAGAAGAGCTGCTGCAAATACCAGCTCCTCAGACAGTATCAGCTATTCAGAGCAAAGACTCCCATGCTGGCATGGGCTCCAACTGCCTTCAGAGGGTTTGTTAATGCTGGAATGTTCCTCACTAAATATCACACTGCCTGGTGCTGCTATATGGGGAAAAATCTGACATGTAGATTTGCTTATAGCTTTTATACAGTGTTTTTATGTGCATACTTAAGTAATGCCAGCTCAGTATTTCCCTGCAGTTCACTTGTGTTTCTATTTATACTTGCAGTTTTCTTTGATTAACTAAAACAGTAAATAGGTGCTATTTCTAGCATAGAAGGCATATTGAAATAAAGATGTGAAAGTATTCTTTGAAGTCTGCTTTTATGGCTGCCTCCAAAATCAGCAGAAACTTTAGAAGCCAGCAAAATTGATAATATTGCTCATTGAGTTGAACGACTTGCCTGTTTGCAGAAGTTTGAAAAAGAATGTTGTTGGGTGTAGCTGAAATGGGAGATGAGTCAAGTTAAAAAGTAACTGTACTGACAGGAATCAGAACTGTAGAATTAACTGTTCTGGTTTAGCAGTGTGTGCTGAGATCTTTGATAGCTAGAACTCTCTGAGATGAGAGTAAAACCTGTGGATTACAGCTGGAGATGCAAGTCTGAACTTCTAGGAACTTCTAAAAGTGATTTTGGGACTAGGGGAAGGCTACTTCCCCTGCATGTTTTCTCTTGACTCTCACATGTGTTTGTATACATGTGAAACAAACTTTGATATTAGTATAGATTTCTGCCAGTTTCAATGTCAAAAATTCAGGTCTTGAACTTCTGTATCCCAGCTAGAGACCAAACTATGGAAGTTAACATAGGAGAATGGATGTCAAGCTGACCAAGCAGGTAAAGATTTTGTTTTCCATCAAGGAGGGAAGTGCCAAATACAAAATAATGGCAAAAGGAATGTTTACCTTGGCTACACGTTCCTGGGGGAATTTCAATCTTTAGGTTGCCTTTGACTCATTAGTATAATTGATTAAAAACTAAACTAAACAAAAACCCCAAACAACAAAAGAAGTTGACTTCAGAAACGATTCAGCAAGTCATTCATCACCTTGATAAAATAAGGGAAAAGACCATGCACTGACTTGATTGTGAGCACTGTTTTTTTTCTCCATGGATTATTTGATGTATCTGCTGGTTTTAAAGGCAGAAAACATATCCTGTGTTTGATCCACCTGTTATCACAGCACAGCAGTAAATATATGGACCTCTGTGCCTGGAAACAGAGGGAGTGTTTCTGACTGAATACCCAGAGTTTTGTCAGTTTTGGCAAGATGACTTCAGGAAATGGTTGTGCTTTGAAAAACACTGTCAGAAACAGTTTTCAGTGCAGAAACTCTGTTATTGGGAATTGACAGCTGCTGCTGCTGTTGCTGCTAACTCTTCCAGTGCTGTTTGACGTAGCAATATCATTTTGTCAGCAATGGCTTTTTGTCAGGGGCTTTTGCAGCTCTTGATGATAAGGAAATGTAATTATCCTTGAGAGGAGCATGATCTGTGACCTGCTTCATCTCAGCTCTTGACCAGGGAGGCCGTGGGGTCTCTGTCTTTGAAGATTGTTGAAACTTGACTGCACAAGGTTCTAATTAACCTGAGCTAGGTTTGAGGCTGGCCCTGCTTGGAGCACGAGGTCGGAATAAATGAGCTCCAGAGGTGTCTCCCAGCCTAAATCATTGGGTGATGTTTTGACAGTGAAGCACTGGCTCTTCCATAAGATAATAATATTACAGTATTTTTTTTTCCCCCATGGACATCAGCTTGTGGCTGAGATGTGTGGAAGGATGAGCACTAAGCAAAAATCTAACTACAAACACAGATTTCTGTTCTGAGAATTGCATGAGATCAGAGTTGAGATTGGGTTTTTGATGCTTTTGTGGTTGCCAATACAGTTAAAGGTTACGGAGAATCAGAAATGTCTCTGAAATTGCAGATTGTTCGGTAATTATGCAAACTGGGCACCTTTGTGGATCCCTGGACAATGAGAGGTGATTTTCAGTTTAACCCTCCTGAACTAAAAAATCAAGACCCACCTTGAATAGAGACTAAAATCTTGGCTCTGTGTGCCTGGGAGGGAATTGAAGCTCAGACTGAGGTGGTTGACTCAAAGTTAGTTCAGAGCTCACTGAGGTGATGCAGTCTGGATTGGGATGAATGCTGGGAGCAAACACCATGCCCAAGCTTCTCACAAAAGCTGCTCTTTGACTTTGTTTGCAGTGTTGGAGTTTGCTGTGGTGTCAGGAAAATGCTTAAAGACCCCCCTCATATCTGAGTGGATGTGATGAAAGATCAATATTTGAAATGCAGAATAAAAGTTAATGGGAGTGGGTGAAAGCACCAACTTGTCCTGAATGTGGTGAACTGTGAAGGAGAAGTTTATGGTGCTTTTACTTTTTTTAGTGCTTTTAGTGGATTTTATTATGTTTATGGATTTTTTTTTTCTCTTGTAGCAAGGCTTATTTCTACTTCCTATTAGTTTGTATAGTTTGCTTGGAAGTGCTAAGTGCTGCAGTAACTATTAAGGAAAATCTCTAGACTACATTGAATTTGGAGCGTAGCACTTTTCAATTTGTAAAAAAGAATGTTGAAACGAGTCTTGGTAATCAAATTACCTCTTCTTTTGGGGCACAGACATTTTTCCTGATGCTGTGCTTTGCTGACATCTCAGGAATAAACAGAACAGTAGAGGGAGCTTGGTAGTGTCTTTAAATCATCTAAAAACAACAGCAGCCAAACAAACCAATGCAACACTTGTGTACCTTCTTCAGAGAGCTCTGTGGTGCACAAATAAAAACATGCAGTGAGGCTGCACAGCAGTTGTTGTCTCATTTCTGGCTTGGTCCTGTAAAATATTACAGGGAGGAAAATCTCTTTTGCTTTTTAAACACTTTCAACCTCATGGATGATGATGATATAGTCTTTCTCAGTTTGCTTCGTGTTGTTTTTCTTGTGGATAGGCAGCAAAAGAACTTAGATGTTAAAGTTTGTTCTTTTATGCAATTTTTTTTACTTGTAGTCTGGTTTTGTGCTTTTATATGTGTTTGTCCATGAAGCATTTGATGCTAAGTCATTTAAAATTAAATTGGAGGATAATTGAGTGTGACAGCTTTTCTGAATGTTATCAAACAAAATAAGGCTTATTTTGTGTGTGTATTTTCTTTGATTTTTGTTATTGTTGTTTTTGTTTGGTTGTTGTTTGTTGTTTTATTTTGAATTCAGTGGCAGTTGAATATTTACTTCTAATTGTTACAAGCAAGATGCTCGCCTAGATGTTTCTGGTTTGCTGTGGGTGTGAAATAAGTTGAATTAAGCAATGCTAATAAGATTAGGGCTCCAATACATTAACAGTGCAGATGCAGCCATTATATATTTATATATATGTGTGTGTATATATATACATATAATGTGCCATTATGTATTTATTATTTCAGTTTACTGTTGATACAATACATTCAAACAAACTGTATTTTATGAAATCTCATGTATGCATAGGTTTTTAGGTACTAAACATCTCCATAACATGATTGTATTTTATGGATATGTATTGATGTGATACACAGCTGCTTTCACTTGTTTTTGTCTTTTTTTTCTTTTGAAAAAACCTAGAAGTCTGGAAACCAGTACAGTCTTATTTTTTTGCATTTAGTTTTAATTGATGTAGTGTAGCTGTGAGTGTTACCTGTAATTATGGTAAAAAGAGGCAGAACTTCTTTAAATTTGGGGACCCTGTTGTTCTACTTGCACTATTGAGGGTTTTTTTGGTGGTTTGAGTCTGTTGCAGCGTGTGTTACAAGAAAGCCTAGTTTAATTTGTGCTTCAAATATAAATTAAAAATTTAACAGGGGAATCCAAAATGGGAAGAGAGGAACATGGACTTTTGCAGGAAATGTGTGCTGACAGCCTAATTTTTATTGTGTTTTTGTTCTAGAGGATCTGTCATGGAAGTTTGATAACAAATGCACTTCCTTTGGGAATTTGGATTTTTTTCATTTTGACTCTTTTGTAACTACTGCCTTTTCATGCCAGTAGATGAATTTCCTAATCTTACTTCATAGGTACATATGTTTCTTGAAGAAGTAATTGTGAGGAGAAGCTTTGAGATTTTAACTGTGGTCATACAGACTTGTAACTCAGTTGAGGTCACTTTTTTGAATTGACTGGGTTTATTTAATTCATTTATTTATATTATTTAATTGATGGAAGCATCAATTAGTGTAACTTTCCTGTGGCAAATGCAGATCACCTCGGAGAGAAATGTGGCAGAAAAGCAACAAGTGTGGTTACAGCTCTGACACCCTGCTTGGGTCATTGTCTCTGTGTCTCCCTTGTGCATGTTCCTTCTTGCCATTCTATTTAAAACCTCAGTTTGTCTTGTGGCTGTTGTCACCTGGGCAAGGTCACCTGTGTGAGACTCTCACTGGAGGAATGTTCACTTAGGTGGTGCTGTCCTCAGCCTGGATTGTCAGCCAAGCCGAGAGGCACAGGGTTCAAATGTGACCATGAAAAGATAAATTGCTGCAAGTTTATAATGGCATTTGATTGCTGTAAGGGATTTCAAACATGCCTGGCGTGGGTTAGAGCTCGAACATGATTAATCCCTACAAGGTTCGGTGTAAACAGTAAAGGCTTTTATTCTGTGTGGGAAAAATATTATGGAGGGCTTGAAAAATTAATTTCTATGTGATACGCTAGAGAATCCACTGCTTAATCAAGAAATCTTTCCTGAGTGAATTTTCTGGAGCATAAATAGCTTTTCAGATTGTTTGTTTTTCATCTCTGGCATACTTCTGTGCTAGTTCCAGACCAAAGCAGCGTTGCTGCATAGTTCTGTGTTGTGTGCAGGTATTTCCAGCTTGATGGCTGTTCGAGATTTCCACTGTGCTTTCACATCTTTAGCATGCCCTAAATTTCTCATCATTCCCTGGTAGAGCAGAGAGGAGGCTGCCTAACCAGATGCCTTCCAAAGTGTGGTGTTTTCCAGCATTCAGAAAATAGAGCAAGCATGAACTCTGGGCACCTCCTTGAGAGGATCTGTGTTGGTGGTGAGATCATCGCTGCAGTTAATTTTAGTTCATGTGTCTGGAAGAAATTTGGAAGCAGAGATGGAGAAGTGGTACAAAGAGGAATAGACTGGAGGGAATCCTAATTTACTTTTGGGGTGCGTGGAGTGAAGTTTCTCATTTTTGTGCAGCTGCCTACCCCATCATGGCAGCAGCTGCTCTGGATAGTGTAGGGGAAAGTAAGTTTAAAAAGGCACTGGGAAGTTTCTGTTTGGCTGCAGTGGTTTCATCTGGACAAGACAAACTATTTGCAAGAGTAACAAAGATACTTTAAGCAGCTCATTTATGGAGCAGGATATTGAGAACACCCTACCTGTTGAGTCTGCAACTTCTTCACTTGGTCAAACCTGTTTCTTTCAGAAGCAGAATGAATGTGAGTCATGGCTGCAGTTGTGTCACCTTATATGAGAAGCTTTGATCTTTTATCTAACTCATGCTAATTCCTTTGGCAGTGGTTTTTGAAGTAAAATCAGTGTACATTTGTTGTGGGGTTTAGGGGTGGGTGTTTTTTGTGGTGGGTTGTTTTTGAGTATTCAAATAGTGCTCTCCTATTAGAAATGTTGTTATTTAGGAAGAAAACTGCAGCGGATCAGCACAGGGCAAGGAACCACAAATACTGTACTTAAAGGCTGTAAATCATGCAGGACTATTGGGATTTAATGGGCTCAGAACCTTCCTTCTAGACAGAGAACTTGTAAAAGGAGGTTGCACAGGCCTGGTCCCGGTGGGAATGCTGTCCCTGTGCTAAAGGAGTGATCCAGCTCTGGCTGTATTGCTTTGGGTTTGCTTACCTAGAGACTGCTCTTAACTTTGCAGCTTGACTGCTTGAGGGTGCTCATTGCCAGGATAGGAGTTCAGAAATCTGAGCAAGAGTAATTTGGGAATTTAGGACATGGATTGGTTTTTGACTCATGGAAGCATTTAAGAATTTAAGCTTCTTGTTGAAGTGACCCAAATGTCAAAACCGTAGCCCTCACCTTCTCTCTCATAAGGCTGACATAGGTTAAAATGAAGTGGAATAAACACTTGTATTTTAGACTAATAATATGCTTCAAAGTATAAAGCAAGACTTGTTTCTTTTCATCTGCATTATGTCTGTCCTGTTATTATGTTTGTTGTGGCAATGTATGAAAATACCAATTTTTTTTTCTTTGAGCTTCAGAGAGCTATCTTGTAATATTTTCCTCTTTTTTTTAATGGCATCTGGATGTTTAATCACTTGTCCAAATTAAGAAAAGATCCACTGAATATTTTTCCTAGACACCTCTCAAAAATGAGCAATCCTATGTCCAAAATTTCAATCTCTTTCTCATCTGACATCATGAAATACCAGTGCCTGTAAAACTTCTTCCACAGGTGCTTAGCATCCCCGTCGATGAGCTTTTGCTCAAACATGAAAACCTCATCTTAGGGAGCAAGAAAAGCAGTTTCCTTTTGTGTGAGTCCTTTTACCAGAACCAGGTCGAACGATGGAGGGCATTCATCAGCAAAGTTAATTTATTGATTTAAGACCCACAATACTGCAGCTATCAGAAATGACCCAGTGAAGCTGTGGTGAACGTGGGGTTGAGTGAGGTTTGTATGAAGTTTATTAAATGTATTGCACAACGTTGTCCATGTGATGGTAGCTCTCCTGGGCGGGGGTGCAGGTGATGAACTTTGAGTTTACACCAATTTACAACCAGTTTAGGACCTGGTCTTTCAAGTGGAGTTAAACAGGTAGCAGCAATAAAGTGCTGGCTTAGCTGTTCGTGTTGCTTTGATTTAAACACAGTGTCTCCTAAGCTTTTCACTGTTTTGTTCCACTTCTTGCTTAAAACACATGAGTAATGCTGGGGTGGAGGAGCCTTGGCAATTAATTACCTTACCTCAATTATAAATGAGCAGGGACTAGCACAGGAGGAAAAGGTAAACATCCTTTTTGTACACCACTGCTTAATTGGAGTGTGTTCCTCCATGCTAAACTACGAACTTTATGGTTGGTGTGGTCAACAAGAAAAACTTGTTTTCGGCCCCAGGGTGAGTCCCTGATGACTGCTGTGAAGCTCTTCAGGGTTTTCTTTTTTTCTTTTCTATAATTTTTTTCCTCCCTTTTTAAATCATTTGGGATCACACAAACTTTAATGCTTGGTGCTGGCTTTTTTTTTTGCTTTGTTGAGAAATAGTGTGTTATGCCAGTGTGAAAGAGTGAAAACTGTAGGACTTCATAAGCACAGCTTTGTATAACTGGGATTTATAATTTTCAGACCAAAATATTTAAATAAATTTGGCTTAGGGAGATTAAACTTTAATCTTTTTGGAGGAAGATTCAACACTAAGATATAATAAAAATCCCTTGAGGCAGGAAGTAGTTTCCTGACTGTGAGTGTGTGTTGATTTTTAACATGGAAAATGGTGTATCACATCGGTACCTACCAAAAACTAAGGATAAGTTGAATTTATTACATGGCAGCTCATAAATTGAAATAAATGAAAACAGCACCAACAAAACTGAGAAAAGGAAAGAGCAAGAGCAGAAGGAATGACTCAATATAGTGCTAATGAAGTTGTTCAGCATTAAGGATTTTGAGATTTTTGGATTCATTGCCAGGGCAAGGGGACAGGGTCAAGCATCTTCCAGGGCTTTTGGTGTTTACAATTCAGCAGTAGCAGTGCTGAATTGAACATCAGAACTTCTGAAATAATGAAATTGAGCTGCTGTCAAAAGTGGTGGGTAGTTCAGAGCTATTTCAAGTCATTCTTCTGGGTGAGAAGGTGTCTGAAGTGGCAGATGCCACCTGAAACACTTTTCTGAAGGGTATCTCCAATCTGAATATGGCAGAAAACGGACTATACTGTATATGGTATATAAATAAGTGTAAAGAATCAGTGTAGGGGGGAGTAATGACTGGAAACTTGCAAGATATGGAAGCTGAGCTGATCCCTTAATGAGTGTCCTTTCAGAGAGACTTCAGCATTTTATGGTGGTTTAAGACGTTTCCTTGCTTAGATGTTAAATTGAAGAGGTTTCTTTACTTCTCCGCTTTCCCCAAAGGTATTTTTGTGTCGTCCTCTTAGGAAAGACAACACAGCAAGAGTTGTTCCTGTTATTTTTAGCACATCATAAAGAAAATCTATAGCTTACAGTTCACAAATTAGCATGTATTTTAATGTGTCTTAGCTCTTGAATTGCCAGAGTGCATCCCTGAGCTCTCAGGTTATCAATTTCTAGATATTCCAGGGGGAGGGGATGTATAGAAGTGTATTTGGAAGTCTTCTCATGACCTCAAGTAACCTGCTGGAACTAATACTTCCATTTTTTTTTCCAAAAGTAGACAAGCATCAATTATGTATATAATATATGAGAGGATTTTGCTCATTTGTATTTTATCTTCAGTAGCTATCAACTGGCATCTTAATCAATTAGTTACAGATCTTTATCAGCTCTTAATTCAAGTAGCTCTTAGTGTGAAAATACTGAAGTGTCTCGCTTTTCTCTTCTTAGGAACATAATTTTGCTTCTGCAAGAATTTCAAGTGCTAAAAATATAAAATCCTGGTAATTTTGAGGCTGGTAGCTGCAATCTGCATGCATGTTATGGATATGATTAACAGCCACCTCTTATCTTCCCATCTACTTGAAAGAGAATCTCTTGGAAGTCTCCTGTCAGTCAAAAAGTAATTTATAAATGAAGCCAGAATACTGAAGTCTGCATTTGAATTTTACTGCACCTTGGGGGCAAGAGGAAGAGCCCTTTTAATTTAAATCCACATCAAAGAGTTCTTTCACAAATTGTCCGGAGTCAGGATGGTCACAGCTTGACATTCGCACTTGTGACAATGAATAATTCGCTATCACGGTTTCTTATGGAATTATAGAAAAGGATAAGATTTAGCAGCCCTGTGGATTTTTAGCAGCTTTTCAACCCAGAAAAAAAAAAAAATCTTCTAAGTTTTTTTTTTTAATTTTTTAGTATTTTTTTTGTCTTGCAGTCATGGTTACCTTAAGAATCCCTTTTAATAAAGAGTGGTTTTCAGATTATTGGAGTCATTGTCAGCTGATTTGCAGCTTCTCTGCCCACTGGGCAATAGGGATTCCCCATCTGAAGGTCTGTTCATGACCTGTAAGCAGCCTGTTAACTGGAAAAAATGACAGATTTTTTTTTTTTTAAGTGATCATATTCAACTGAAATAAATAAAACTAAATATCTTGCCATTTGCTTGCCTTAAAATCTTCTGTTTGGTTTTTACTTTCTGGTGAAATAATGTGACATTTCCCCATTTTTATATAGCCTGACTGCTGGCATGTTTAAATTCTGCTTCCTCCAGAAGTGAGAATAAGTTATTCTGTGTGGTTGGTTTACCTCTGAGTTTTATTTTGAGACCAGCAGGACAGCCAGGCAAGTTTGGCCAGCTCCCTCTGATGGAAGCTGGGGAGATTCCTGTGCTGTGCTGAGCATCCCTGGCAGCTGGGGCACCCCTTCTTGCCCAGATCATCCCTGCAGGAAATGTGCAGAGCTCTGCTCTGTCAGCCAAGAGAGGCCACTGAAGCAGAAATTGAATTCTCCTTTTCCTGTGCTCTGTTTCAGGTGATAACCTATGGAAGTAATTTGTAGCTCCTCAGGAGTTATTTGAAAACAAAACTAAACCGAACTTGAAATGAGTCCTTGGCACCAAAGGTTTTGCTTTTAAAGCTCTGTTCCTGTTTCCTCTGCTTGCTGCTGTCGTCAATTACTGTAAAATGTGCGTGTTATGATCTTTTAATTGCTCACAGGGTTTTAAAACTGGCTATTACTTATTTATCAGCAGGAAATGGACAATAGTCAAAATAATATAATCAGTTTCTGATGGGTTTCCCTGCTTGTTTTCCCATCTGTTCAAAAGTTTTCATGGATTGTGACTGCTTAGGATTTTTAGTGTTTTGTGATGTTTCTTTTTTCAACCAGTGAATTTTGTAATTTACATTTCTCTGCTTTTACAGATATCTGATAGTCTTTGGTCTTGTAAGAGTGCCTTTCATTATGTGATCCTTTGCTGCTGCTTTCTGTTCAGAAAGTTTTGAAATGCCAATTAAGGCAGCAAAGTAAAAATTCCTAATTTTTTAAATATTTACCTTGCAGTAATATTAAAAATTTTCATGAAAGCTTTGTTCTTCCTTTTCCTATTTAGTGGATCCTAGGGGCCTTTACAGCAAAGATGGCCACAAAGGATGCATTGCAGTTACACAATTATTATATTAAACACTTAATATCCATAATCTATAAATTTTACACAACCTCCAGCTGGATGTCGTTGCTTTATTTGTATGTGCTTCATTTGAGTATTTCATCTAGAAATGGAAAGGTAGTCCACGATCTCTTTTTGTATTTAACTGCATAAAGACTGCCAACTTTTATAGCAAAAGTGGCTATTGTGGCACACTCAGCTGTAAAAATACAGAACAAAAATATGAAATATGTCGTATTTTTTCTCACTTAATTATGAAACAAATGGATGAAATATATAATGCTTTACGTCTGGACCATCTTCACAAAGCACACTGACTTTTCCTTAAAGAATTTACTTCAGACAAGGGAGTTGTATTTAAACAGAGATGCAGACACAAACTCTGGCAAGTCAGTTCCCTAAAAGATTGTGACCTGAGCCCCCTCAGTAGTGTCAGGAAGGGCTCAGCTGAATTGCTGTGCAGGAAAAGGGGTCCCTTAGGTCTGAAATGGGCCCCTGGCACAAGTTCCAGCTGTCACCCAGGCAGGTGTTGGTTTGAGTTTGCAATGTCTGTGTTATGCTAAAGCAGAATCACTGAACTGAAACGATCTGGACCCTGGACAGAGACTCCCAGGCCAGTTATTTATTACTGGGGAGCTCTTAGGAGCAAGAGGAATACACAGTTGTGTTTTGCAAGAAGCACGTGGAATGTGTTTCCCAGTAGAAAATACTTCTTTGAGCCTTTCCATTTGGTAAATGAGAAAATGGTTCTGGTTTCAGCTTTCTCGGTACAGAAACTGGGCTGAAATAAACCCAGAAGAGAAACTTCTGCATTATAGCCCAAATAATGCATTTTCACCAAAAATTTGCTTGTAGTGTATGCTTAGCAGTTACTCTGTGTTTAAGTTTTCCCTGTAAACATCTGGATTCAGTAACTCTTCTGATAGGAGCAGTGTTTTGATCTCATCAGAGGTCCAAAACATATGAAAGCTTAAAAATAACAAGTCTATTTTTTTAAAAAAAAAATCTGTTTTGCTAAATATGTAGTTGAGGTGCATAATCATGAGAACTGAATTTTGGCTGTGTTGTTATCTGGGGATGTTTTTCTTTTTTTTCTGCACAGGAATTAGAATAGGTCTTAAACTGCTTAAATGTGAAGAGATTGTTAGGATAGGTACTAACTCATTGAGATCTCTTCTTGCCTAAAGCGTGCAGAAAATTCATCACTATGGATTCTGTAACTTTTAGAAATTTACACTTTTCCTAAAAAATGGTTCCCTCTAAATAAAACCAAAAGCACCTTAATTTGTACTTCTGATCTTCTCATCTTCAAATGTATTGCATGTGCAGATTTTAACATTTTAGACTTGGAAGATAGTTTTAAATGGAAACATAAAGCCATTCTGCAGCCACATGTAGAATACTTTTTTTTTTCCCCTAAGCTTTGGATATTCCTGCCAGGTGTTCATCTCTACTTTATACCCTCAGTTATCCTTCTATGGTTTCCCATTCACATTCGAAGCATTTCCCACATTTCCTTGCCTCATGTGAGCACATTCACTTCCCTATGACCCCCCACGTTTCCCTATGAAAAGACTGGCAAGAATGTTAATAGCTGTTACAGCAATAAGCGATTTATGAGGGTCACCCCATCCCTCATTATTTCAATATTTGTTCTTGCCAGTAAAACACTTTTTGTTAACCTATTTTCTTGTTTTGTTTGTTGACTAATGGAGAATCACATTTGAAAATGTCATTGTTTGGAGGGTTGGGCTGTCAGTGTGTTTGGGTGTCAAACAACTCTGCTTTGTTATAAATGGAAATTCAAAAGAAGTGATAAACTTAAAATGCATAGCAACTTGTAGTTGCCATGGTGCTTCAACTTGAAGTAATTTTCTCCTATATTAAAATGCTTTTGGGGTGTCGTCTTTGCTTTTAAGTAGTCACTATTTAAGAAGGAAATGGCTCTGGGGAGAAGTAATGAGAAACTATTTTGGAATATCTAATGTGACAACCAAGGAAGAACTGTCGAGAAAATTCCTCAGCGCTCTGGAATCTGTTTGGGGCCTGGCTGGTTTGGCAATGGAGGCTTTTTTGACACAACCTCACCATTCTAAAGCCTGGTAGGTTACTGCAGATCATACCCCAGTCAGGGGAGTCATGAGTCAATTCTTCAAGAAGAAGGAGGAAAATATAGGTTGGATGTTAGGAAAAGTTTTTTATGGAAAGAGTGGTAAAATACTGGAATTGTGTGCCCGGGGAGGTGGTGGAGTCACCATCCCTGGATGTGTTTAAACAAAGATTGGATGTGGCACTCAGTGCCAGGGTTTAGTGGAGGTGTTGGGGAAGGGGTTGGACTCGATCTTGAAGGTCTCTTCTAACGCAGTGATTCTGTGTGAAATATGAAGCTGAGTCTGTCAAATACTGAGTCAGGGACGGGATCAGTCCCCAGTGTGTCCTGTCCCCTTGTGTCACTCAGCTGATGTGTGCTCATCCTTCTCCCTTTTATCTGTGATGTTCACATACCTGTAATTCTTACTTCTGTGATAATCCAAAAGATTATTTAACTCGATGTGCCACTTTGGAAAGACTTTTAACTTCTCCCAGAGCTGTGTTGCCTCGCCTCAGTAATTTTCAGTTCCAGAGCTGTTTTAAGTGTTAGGCTTGGGTCCCCCATGTGGACCTGAGCTGCACTACGGCTCCCTCCCCTCCCAGCCCAGCTGCTGGCTTTACTCTTTCTTTTTCCTGCTTTTATTGGTTCTCTTCATTTCAAATGAACACCTTCCATATGTTCTTCTTGCATAAGACCTCTGGCTTTTTTAACGAGATAAAAATAATAAAGAATTCTATCAGTTACTAATCATTTTATCTTGTTCTTGGAAATAACGAAGGCTTGCAAAAGCCTCCAGAGTGGTGCATGACTTTGATACATAAGTAGTAATAATCCCAAACTGGCAGTGTAGAAACTTGGCTGTAAATGAATTTGTACTGAATTTCTTTTAAAGAGTTCTGCTACTGAGCATTTCTCTCTGACACTTCAGCTTCATTGCGTATAAAAATCAGCAAAAAGCGTCTCAGGAAATAACTGCAGGAAGTTGTTGGTTTTTGTCTTTTTTTCCAGAGAATACTTTCTATTTTAAAGGCATAACATTTAATTTTTAAAAACTGGAGTTAAAATCTACTCCTTTGCTGTAGTCACACAAAGATTGCAGCTGGTGGAATCTTGCTGTACAATTAATACAAGTTGCATAATATAAACTTCAGATTGCAGCACTGGCTTCTTTAAAGAGCTTGCATCACGTTTATTCAAATAATCAATGCTGTGTGACCCAAACACGTTAGTTAACTCAAAGTGACCATGTGCAGAGTTCATTTGTGCCTCTGTATTTTGACTGCTGCTGTATAGCTTGAAAATTCAAGAAAAAAATACTGCAGCTTGTAGGTTAAAAGTCCTTCCCCCTCTCTTTAGTTGGGGTTCACTCTGATTCTTAGGGAACCATCAGTAGAGAAGTAAAATTACTTGTGTTTCTAGGAGTAAACAAAGGTTGCCTTGGGGTTTTTTTGGATTATTTTAGTTTTTGGTTGGGTTTTTTTTTTTTGGCTTGTAAGAAACAAGCGTCTTTCTTTTCTAATTAGTCACTGAAAGCATAACAAACTAAATATAAACAAACTGAACTAAATATAGCATATGGATGTTTTGAATGCCATGTATAACAGGACAGTGATCTTCTGAGCGCTAAAAATGACCTCTCCAAAGCTGCATCCTGGAGCTCAAAGTTGTTCAAAGCTGCCTAATGGGTAAAGCTGAAATTCATCTGCAGCTCCATCCCTGCTTGCCAGGACAGCAGGGCAATGGGTGGTTATTTACTCTTGCTAGAAAGCTCTGTGCATTCCAGCAAGGTTTTACACAACTTCCTCTCAAAGACATAGCAATAAAAGTTTGCATGTTTTGTGTCTCCACGTTGGGTTATTTAGCTGGGAAGCTATTTGGGAAGCAGTCAGGAGAGCAGTGGTGAAACTGCCTTGTGAAGGATGCCTTTCTGACCCTGTCATGTCTGTGATGAGAGCCAGAATGTTCACGTTCTGCTCCTCAGCAAATGCTCCACCAGCTCAGGAGCTCTGTCCTTGTTTTCAGAGTCAGGAATAAATCACATCACTTCAGACAGCAGGTTGGTTTTTGAAAGGTGCCTTCAGGTGAGTCCTTCTGTCTGTCAGCAGTCAGCACAACTTAAGTTGCTTTTTGTTCAATTAAGGTGACGTAACTCAGCAGTGCAGTGGATGTAGCTGAGCATTGTGATAAGCTAATTGGCCTGCCAGCAAATCCTGCTCATCAACAACATTCAAGTTGTTATTGTAAATGGGATAGTGTTTTGAGTCAGAATTCCTAAGGGATTGAATCTTGTAGCTCTGGGCACCTCAGAAATTATTTCAGAAGGTATGCCTGTGTTGACACTTCCACTGTGGTGTAGGGATTCCTGGGCTCACTTTTTGAAGACTTAGCTTACACACCAAAAGTGGTTAAACCAGAGAGAAAGATTGAACTTGGAGTGTTTTTGAAGCTTTCTTCACAATGCCTCTGCTCTCTTTCACCTCAAAATTCCCTCTACAACTCCTCACTGGTAATTCCTATGTTTTCATAAAGTTTCAAGTGTGTTGCCTCTCTTGTGCCAGATTTTAGGAAGGGAACTCAAGGCTCTTCCGTGCTGCTGCTGTTATGGTGAAGTTACGAGAAAATTTAGCAGCTCCTTAATTATCAATCTGAAATTGTGTATTCTGTCCTGCTCAATTCTAAATGCTTCCGTAGCTTTCAGCAAGATTGCTTTGTGTTTCGCAAAGCAGAACTGTAAATTAGATCATCTCATTCATGTCACTTCTCTAGTTGAATACCAGATGCTTCCAAAAGGAGCTGTTACTCAAGGAGCTTCTTACGATGAGAATTTTTCAGTTTGTCTCTTGTTCCTCCTCACCTGAAGGTATCAGTGATGAGAAACATAAAACTTCGAGGTGCTCCCAGAGCGACACCACTTTAAGCAGTAGATTTTACCTAAAGAAATGTCAAGCTAGGACATTAAATCCCATGAGTTCACTGTAGCTGCTTTTTGGAAGCTGTGGATCTCATTGTCCTGGCAGCTGAGTGTGTAATACCCTGGTGGTTGGGGGTTAAGTGCAGTGTGTGGTTGTGTTGCTGCTTTACAAACACACAGAAATTTTCAGTTCAGGAGGTGAGGGATCTCTTCACGTCAGCATCAGGATCACCATCAGCTCCAGGCTTCTGGTTTTATCTGCTCTTTGGATCCCTGTGGCCCTTTTGTGTAAATTTTCATGGACCAAAGCCTGTTTCCACATTTCCTGCATGTGTTCAAACTGGCTTTTGAAATACAAATGATGCCTTGAGGAAGCTGCTGCCAGTGCCCTTAGGCTGGCACCTCGGATTTGATCCATATGAAGTAAGACCTTGCCAGTGACTTAGGCTAATTTTTGTTTGTTTGTGTGTTTCTGAGAAAAGATGCCAGACCCTTTTTATCGCCAGGAAAGGGGTTGGTTTTTGTGACAGTGGAGAGTGTTTATGACAGGAGTTTTATTTCTCAAGTCAGTAGTAATCATGATCTCTTCAGCAGTGTATGAGGAGTAATAGTCTTGATCTGTGTGAAATGAGAGGCAGTTTTGGATGTAGTCCAAGGAAGATTCCACCTTTAAAATGAAGTATTTAATTCTAATCTTTATTTCCTTTGCAAGGAACCTGGAGAGGTTGTTTGGATCCTTTACTTTTAATATTAGGATGGTATCAAGAGGACTGAACCTGCTCTAGAAGTGAAATAAGAAGAGGCAAATTAATGCAAGAGTTTGACACAAAAAGGGCTGTCCTAACTTGGAGAAGTTAAAGCAGTTGGAGAGACGTGAAATGAAAATTGAGAATTCAGCATAAAAGAAGACAAGAGTTGTGAAAACCAGAAGGGAAATGGGAATACATGTTATTTTATTTAGGTGACTCTTACAGGATATCTGTAATAAGTAGTATCTAATGTAGTATTGGTAGTGGAAACCTGGACAAGGAAGTCTCTAAGTCTGGGAAAGGTCTTTGAAGAATGAGATAATTGGTTGGTTTGGATTGGGTAGCCCCAAAGTGTTTGAACAGTCTAATGCAGTCTGAACTAATTGGAGGTTTGTGAGCTTGATCTTTGTTCCATTTGAGAGGAAGGACTAGCAATGAGTGAATTGTCTTTGGTAATGCTTTGAATTGCCTCTGTGTCTTGTTGGAGTTTTTCCAAGTTACCTTCAGCTTACTTTTTTATAAATACTGGATCATTTTCTCATACTTGATTTCCTCCTCTGACCTCAATCCCTTCTTGCTATGAGATTTGGTCCCTCAACTTGGAATTAGTGGCAAGGCCAGGTTTGCCACTGATGTAAGCTTGCACATAACCCATTCTTCTCCTTTGGAAGTCATTTTATTCTTCTCTTGCTCTCCCTGCCTGGCATGATGGGCAGGAGAAGGGCAGTAAAGCTTGCAGATGCAATGGATTAAACTCCAGGAGGACCATGCTGGTGTCCTTTTGGAAGACTTTTGAGTCTGCTTCCTTGCTGAAGCTGCTCCTCTGTCATTCTTAGGAGCATCCTGAAAATTGACTTTTCTGGTCAGCCTTGGTTACTGTAGAAGCTGATACCCAGCCAGCTGATGTTCAAACCCTATTAAAACCAGTCCTATCTGAAGTGCTTTTGGCAGCAAAGACTCCCTGAATGCTCCAGGGGTTGATACTGAGGATTTCCATGTCTAATTTTGCCCTCTATTCTGGAATTATGAAGCACTCACATAAACATGCAAGTATTCATAGGTAAGCTGTAAAACATTCCAGTAAAGAGGAAGTAGCTCGTAGTTTAAGGGAATTGCAATATTATGTTGTTAATAATTTATTAATTAATGTGTAAATTGATCCCATATTATCACTCTCTCCATGGGAAAACTGTTCTCTTCCTTTTTGTTCCAGACTATATTTTTATATATACATATATATTTTATTTCTTTTTTCAGTACTGATGTATTGGTAAAATGAATAATCAGGTGAAATGACATCCAGCGAGTGCAGACTTTGGGATACCAAAAACAGTGCAAGGCAATCGGAAAGGCAAGGAAACAGCCTGTAAGGAGAGATGATGTAGCCTCCAGAAGAAGCAGCTGGAAGGGAATGCAACTCCAGAAATAAACTGACAGCTACAGCAAAGTGAGAGTAATTGGTTTTCTGAGTCTTCTAGTTGGGACAAGTACTAATGTTCTTAAGCTGGAGCTGGGGAAAACCAATGTAAAGGGGAGAATGTCCCTGATAGTTTCAAAAGCCTTGGTGGGACAGATGACAATTGCAGTCTGTGTCTGTGGTCATGGTGTTAACACACATTCAGATGGTTGTTTTGTTTATTAAATGATGATGAAAACATTCCAATATCTAGCTATAGCCTAGATTTATTGGGTAAGAATGAGCTCTGCATGAGCATTTTTATTAAACTCTCAAATTAATATGTCATTTCAGATGTGTTAAACTTTCACCTTGATTGTTGGGCTGGTGTTTGTTCAGTTTTGAGGATTTTTTTTTTTTTTATGCTGGACTCTGCCTTCTGAAAGACTTTACAAATGCATATTACTTTCAGGATGGATTTGTTTGCTTTCCAGCAGTAATTCATCAGGTACATTCTGTTGCACATTGTCTGCTTTTCTGGCCTGTTTTTCCCCTCTCTGAATGTAAATCTCTTTGAAGTAAGAGGTTTTATTCTGTGCTTATATGCATGATAAGGTACTAGTCCTTGACTAAGTCTTCCTGTATCATGTGCAGCGTACAAATCAAAATACCCCTGGGTTTCTGGGCCAAGAAAGGGATTTTCTACGTTAAAACTGTGAGGCAGCTGATAGCCTGTGTGTGTTTGTAATGCTATCAGGTATCAGAGCAGCTGTGTTATGTGCTATCTGTTCAGTGATTATTAAAGACTGGAACCAGAATAATGTAATTTACTGTCTGTCATCTTTAGGAATCCGCCTTGCTTTGCATGCTGAAGTTTTCTTTGCATGCAAATGTTTTCTTTGGGGAGCCAAATTTTTTTATTTTCCTTTCTTCCTCTGGTTACCAAGGTTCTACACATAAATGCTCCTTCTGCAGGGAAATTAATTTTGTCTTTTGGGAGATAATGCTGTGTTTCTTAAAAATACCTGTGTAGCAATGGCTGAATAGATTGCCTGGGAAACAAGTCAAGAGTATTTTAGTGCTTTAGCACCCAAGAGTTGCCTCCTGTGATTGCTGGCAAAATTCTTGATGGAAGGCAAGGTCAGTTCACCTGAGTTATAATGTTAACCTTGCTGTTGTGATGTAATGTAGGGGTAGAAGGGTTGGTTTTGAAATTTGGTTTGACGCCTGAAGTGCCATTAGTAATTAAATTTGTGATGGAGTGTGAAAATATTCCTATTGAGAATAATAGATTTTTTTTATTTGTTAATAAACTAGTTAACTGGGAGTGCAAGTTCGATGCTCTGGCATTAATATTGATTTAACATATTATTTTTTAATAAGTGGAGGGGAGAAAAGTCCCACAAGCATCAGTTTGTTCTCATAGAGGATTGTATACTAGTTTCAAAACAATTCTAGTGCATCCCCTAAGTGCATATTCAGGATAGGATTTTATTGTAATCTTAAGTGTTCTATTTTATTATTACACTGATACCCATGTTCCTGTGGAAAAAAAATAACTTTAAAGCTGCCTTTGGGACATTTTGTCCAAGTGGTTGAATTTTACAGCTCAGTTTTAATTGTCTGGTAAATGGAGGGCTGTTTTTGTTTTTTGTTTTAATCAATGGTCACCTAGAGTCTAACCTTAAAATGGATGTACTCAGCAGACCAAAGAGACCTGTGTGTGATGAATGTTAAGTCCTTTAGGAAAGAATATCATAAAAATAGGGTGTCTGTTGGCTGTGGGGGTGTAGCTAAATGCTGCACCAAAGCATGGTGTGGTATTTTAGTACTTTCATTCTGCACGTACATGTGGGTTTTTTTGCTCTCCAGGATACTTTGTGATGGGAGATAAAGAATTTATTCCATTTGTTCCTTTTGTTGAACAAAACTTGCTTTGCAGTGGTGCTCCCATTCCCATTCCCACTCCTTCCATCTCGAGGAATGATGAATGCTGCATGTGCAGGAGGAATTTTCGGTGTCATTTTCCAGTGTTGTTTGCCAGTTTGGCTTTCTGTTTTATCTGCACGATTTTTTCCTGTGTGTCTCCTCCCCTTTTTCTGAGCCTGAGTCCAGTTGAACCTGGGCTCTTTTAGACTCTCCCTGTTCTTATCCTAATCCAAGCCTGATCTCCGGCTGTGCTTCCCTTTCCTGTAAGGATCCTTTTCAATTAATGCACTCCTATTCAGTTGCTGTCTTGTATCTCAGGCTATTGTGGGTTTTCTCAGCAGCCCTCTTCAATATAATTTTGCCTGTCCTGAATAATTTTGTATCAAGTGCAAGTTACTCCTGTGCTCTTCACTTGCTTTTTCAGAGAGCTTATGAATATCTTGAGTATAATGGGTCTCGTATTCTGCATATTCCTACCCATGAATACACAGGGCTCAGGTTTTGTTTCATTACTCATTTAAGAGATCTGAATGAAGGACTTAAAAAAACAAACACATTTTTACATAACCATATGGCTCTGATTAATATGATTCCATTAAATAAATGTGCAAGGTGAGGCTTTCCCCTACAGAGGTGATGCTGATTTTTTCACAGTATACTCTATACATTAAAATGTCTATTAATTATTTTCTCCACTGAATACCTGATAATTATGTTCTGCTTAATACCTGATAACCACCCAGAAGCTGAACTTGGAAAAAAGTGGACTTAATAGCAGACAGGATCCCCATTTGGTATTCTTCTGATACAAATGTCAGCTTTTATGCAAAGTGCAGCCATTATGTCCTACTAGTAATTTTTTTCCTTCTTTCCTTAGACTAATTAAATAAATACTAATTTAACCAGGTGGTTTCATTGCGGTTCACTTAAAATTTCTCTAAAATAAAACTTCTGTGGTGACATTGCTTTGGGACGCTTGAGAACTCTCTTGCCTGTAAAGGATCATTTCAGCGCTTCTACGGGGAACTTGGTTTCTCCAATGAGAAAAACGTGGCTGGTTTTGCCTGTCTTGAGTGCTCCTTCTGCCTCTTCAGATCAAACCTTTTAAGATTCTGAGAGAATTTTGTCTGTTTGGAGCAAGCCTCTGTTCGATTTTTGTGCCATATGCCAGAGGCAGTTTTTCTTGGCGCGCTGAATTGTGGCTTTACATTTTTGCTCTCTATACTTGGACCGGGTTCCACTTTCTGAAAGATCTTTTTTCCTTGTGGCTTTTATTTAGCGGCTTTTATGTTTTAAAGATTGCAACTGGATAAAAGTTGGTCGCTGTGTTTACCCAGCAGCTCCTCTGCCTTCCCCCCCCAGCTCCCTGCTTTCTTACTGGAATAGAGAGCTCTTGACTTTCTGGTAGATGGCAGCATTTACTGCCTGTTCTCCTGCCCATCCCTGAGCTGGATTCACTGCATTCCTGGGCAAACAAGAGGAAAGAGAGAGGGAGATTCTTGTCAGCTTTCTCCCAGGCTTGGAGCAAGCAGTGCCAAGGACAGGGTGCCTTTTTGGGGGCGTTAACGTGGATAATGCTGAGCACCTTGGCTCAGGAGTGGTTTTTCTTTTTCAAATCCTGCTTGTGTGGAATTTCTCAGAGGAGCTTGAGTTGCTCAGCCTCTGAGCAAGAGGTGATGCTTCTCTGTTGCTCAAGTCCAAATGCTGGATGCAGTATGCACATACTGTAAATACAGTGGATATAAATAGCATATGCTAAAGATTAATTAGTGTGAGGCTTTGAATTCGAACATAAAGACTGGGATTATTCTAGAAAGAAATCTGTCATTAATTTTGCCTTGCTTTATTAGCAGAGCTTACTCAGGCTGTTTAAAGCAGGTCATATTTTCAGGCTTTCTTTCAAGCTCTCAGTATTCCTTTCTCTTTGCAAACTTGCTACAAGAACACAGTTGATGTCCAGTCTAACATTTGACTTTGGCATAAGCTTAGAAGTGGACTAAGAGGACAAAAAAGCAATGTTGGAGTAGGATGTGGAATACAGTTTAATGGGACACAAATGAGGATGGTGTGGGGAAAGTAGATATGTCAGGGGTAAAGAGAATTGCAATATTTGGTGTTTTCATCCTTCCTGTGGAAAAAAAGAAAAGCATGCTTGGCTTCATTGGGTAGCTGTGCTTTCAACCAGTTAGTGTATATATATCTAAAGGGGAGGGAAGTGTCAAAATATTTTTAAATGTTGCTTTTTATGTCCTTGGAATGATTGAGTGTAGGGGAGGGAATGGAAATAGTTCATTGCATTATGGAAGTGTTGACTTCTGTGTCCAAACCAATTCAAGGAACATATTGAAAATGCAGTTAAAATCTGTTTATCGTGTTCTTCCTGTTAACAAAAACATTTGGATGCTTTTTGCCAATCATATCAGACATTTTAAAATCATCAGAGTATAGATGGAAAATCTCCTAAAGAAGATGTAATTTACTGACAGGTAAAAACATTAACCTTTATGGAAGAATTTCATAATACCTGTGCTGCGAATGTTAAATAATGTGACACTTTCCTAATGAAATCTCTAACTCACTGCATTTTTGGGCTGTAAATCTGCTGGGACTGACCAAATCCTTATGTGCCATGAAGGCACAGGTCACTGGTGGGTTAAAAGTGTATCAGTGTGGCTACATCAAATCACTGCTTCAGAAGAAGAAAGAGTGACTTTTGTAATGATAAAAGATTTCAAGGGTAGAGTAATTCTGTTATTGCTAGGAACATAAATTTGTGACTGTTTAATCCATTCTTGCTCTCTTTCCTTCTTCCTTTCTGTCCCAACCCGGAGTAGATAGCCCAGAGGAAAGAAAGAAGTATTTTTCTCCAGGAAACTGATTATTTTTATTTTCCACGCTCTGAAGGTGAATTCTGTTCTTTGTATACAAATTTATGCAAAGTATTTATGGGGATAAACCACAGCAGTCCTTTCTCAACATCTTTGAAACTTCAGATGAAGCCTAAAGCAAACAAATGTGAGAATGTTTGGTTGTTGGTGGGTTTTTTTTGTTTGTTTGTTTGTTTGTTTTTTGTTTTTTTGTTGTTGTTGTCTTTTTTTTTTGTTTGTTTGTTTTTTTGAATAAATTTATCTTGTGTCTCTTTTACTACTTAAAAGGCTTTTGCTTAGGATAAGAAAAGAACCATTTCTGTGGCAACCTTCCTGCACTTGCTGTTCAAGCCAGGAAGAGCATTTGAGGCTCATTTTAATACATGTAGACAGTCTTACATTATGAGCTTCATTTTTTTCATGGCAAGCTAAATATTTGGATGGGATTCAGTTTTTATTTGGTGGGGGTATTGTTATTTTTTTTTAAGTTGCATTTATATATTAACTTACCCTGCAGATCAAGTTACTTCTTTCACATACTTCTGTGAATAAGTTATATATGTTCCACATTAAAATATTAATGCAGGATATATTTGGCTCCTTGGCACAGGAATAAGATTTTCCAGGTGAAGTGACTTGAGGTTGCAAAATCCATGCCAAGTCCTGCACTGCCAGAGAGGACTAGTTCATGTGTAATTATTCTCAGATGTACTTCATACAATTAATAATTACATTGTACTCACCAGCATGAATGAAACCTGTTTTTCCAACTGTTTAGCTTATGCATATCTGAATCATTTAAACAGGAGTTGTTCTGGGATACTGGTAAGAATTCTGGGGAAGGAAGTTGGCATCTGAATAGAATTTCTGAATGGTTTCAGGAGTGAGGAGGAATTGGGGGTGATGTTTAGAATGGATCTGTTGCCACACTAAGCTGTGTTCAGCCATGGACAGGCATAAATGTTCTGTGCATGGTTCAAAAGCAGAAAGCTGCTGGGAGAGGATACCAGTGTGGTTGTCAGTTCACCTTTCCAAAGTTGCTTCCAAACTTTAAAACTTGGAGGAAATATTTGAGGGTTAATGCTACTTTTGAGTTAATAAAATCGAAAGCTTCGGAGAAAATGCATGTTACAGGCGAACATAAATGCTGACACTTCATGTTTGAGTATCTCTTACCAAGGCTTAAAAGAGCAGAAATGCTAGAGCTTGTCTTTAAAATAAAAATGTAGGGTTTAAAATTCATATCCAGAAGGAATAAATTTGATAATCATCAAAGGTAACTTCTGTCTTCACACTCAACAGGAAATTCGAATGCCTGTCAGTCAACGTGCACAAGCCATTTCTCAAGCACACAAAAATCTGAAGCAGTTTGTCTAAAGAGATTGAAAAGAAAAGGAAAAAATATGCTACAATGTAACACTAAAGAATCAAAATACCCCTGTGTGAAAGAAAAGCGAGTCCACTTGCCGTTCTCTAGTACATTTTTAGTGCATTCTTTAGTGTATTCAGGACATTCTTTATCATGTTTGAAATGTGGAGTGGTGGTGTAATTTTGATTGATCATACAGTAATGGCACTGCAATATCTGGTATTTTTAACAAGCTTTTGATAGCATTTTTTTATCTGAATGTGCTCTTTGGGTGATTCTTTTATACATGATTAGCAGTGGAGTACTGGATTATTGCTTATGGAGAGTGATTTTTTTACCTCTCATTATAAAGGAAATAGCAGTTCTAAAATCTGGGAGCAGGTAAGTAAAAGATTTCTCTGAATATTAACCTAGAGCAAGCTGTTAAAAAAAAAATAAAACAACCAGCAAAACCAACCAAGAAAGCAAACCAACAAAAAACCATGACAAAAAACCCTGCAACTCCTGCGTTTAACAGGAAGTCTTTAGTAATACACTGAGTAATACTAACCAGAACAAAAACTTACTTTCAGAATTTTGCCTTAAATACATTTATTAGGAACGATTGTTTTAAAACTTATGGCAGAATTAACTTTTTTAATACTGCTCATCGATTATGTTGGTGTTTCGGCACACTGGGAGTATCTGATCTAGGCTCATTTAATCTTAAAAGAAAATAAAACAAGTCTGGACACCTTGTATCAGAGAGGGGGATCAGGGTTTTAGTGTATCAGCACATTAATTGAAACTTTCTTTTTGGAAAAAGCACTTTTTTCTTTGTCTATCAGACTTCCAGTTATAAACAAATTACTGAATTTCAGACCCTGGGTTTTTTTGAGTGTGGAGTTTTGTGTTTTGTTCGTTTGCTTTGCGTATGTTAATGAATTATTCAAAATAGGGGAACGATGTCAGTGAGTCTTCAAGCTCTGCTGTGCAATCCTGGATATCCCAGCAGGTCCTGATGGGCTGTGGTGTGACTGCTGGAAGCTCCAAGTTTATGCCTCAGGAGCTGCCCTGGTGTAGGTGGACAAATAAGAAACCCATTAATACTCAATTAATAATCCTCAGTTAATAGTTGGGGGTTGTTTCACGCTGCTGTCTCATCAGTCCTTGCAAGTCCAAGATTTGGCAGATGTAAACACCTGTAAGACACCCTTTGCTAAGGAAACAGAACAAATTCTTGTTTTTCTCTAGTGGCAGGATGTTGCCAGCCTATTTCAGCTCTGCAATTGAGAGCACAATGATTCATTCTGGTAATGCTATAATATCTCAGCATTATAGTCTTAGCAGCTAAGGATTTACCAAGAAAGAGTATTAATCCATAATTAGTGCTCTGTCATAATTATTCCACAATACTAGATGTTTATATCCAGAGTAAATTAGCTTATTGTTCCAAGGGCTTTCAGATATAATTCGATATATTTGAAGTGCAGCATAGGATATTGAGTGGGGATCTGTAGCTCTGTGTAAATTGTTTAAAAGCACTTCAGACAACAGAGATTTTTTTTTTTTTAGATGGAGGAATTCATGTGAAAAAAATGTTAAACTTTTGCTTGTCTGGAGATGGTTTCCCATGGCATCAAGGTGGTCCAGTTGGGTTTGCTCTGTGCATGGTTGAGTTCTGGAGGTCAAACAAACACGGTGACTTTTGTCTACAGAATCTTGGACTGTAGAACTGCACATTGCAGTTACAAACTGCTTTGTGTACAATGCACTGCAGTGGGCAGAGAAACTTCTTGACAAGCTGGAATAAACACATTGACAGGTTTTGTCCATTTATGCTGTTTGCACATTCATGGTGTGCCTGAACTTGCACTGTACAAGCTTCTGTTTTTCAAACACTGTATTACTGAAAGTAATTCAGTCTTTTTACATGATTTTCTTCATTTTCAGTTAAGACCAAAACCAGTTTGTCATCTTTTCTTATTTTATTTGAATTTATGCAATTGTTGAGGGGTTTTTTGTGAGTTTTAAGGAGTTTGCTGTGGAATCTTGGGTCACAAATGGCTTGAAAGGTGCAGAATCAGCAGCAGTTTCAAAACACGAGCAAATTTTGATTTGTTCTTCTCATCTCCTCAGCAGAGGATTAAAGTAATCATGTTCTTATGTAATGATCAGCGTAGAATAAAGCATTTGATCTTTCCTTTATTTTTCTGGTTTTCAAGCAGGATGTCAAAACTTCTTTAATTTTCCTATTCAATACTGCTTTGTGACTGTTTGCATTTCAGTTTGTGTGTGTATATTTCTAAATAATACCTTAGCCTTAAGAAAAGCCCATCAGAGGCTGCTTGGAAGAAAAATAAAGCTGTGAATGAATTGCCTCTGGCTTGCATTGAAGGCTCACATATTGGCTACCTTGCTCATTAATTTTTTTCTTTTCATTTTGGACTAATTGGGGTTTTGTAGTTTGGTTTCAGCATGTAATACACCATACACTTCACCTCTCAAATTTCCCCAGATTTTTCTTTCTTTAAGTGCTTTGGATGGTAATGAGTGTTTTACTTTCATGAAGTCAAACCTGCAGTATTTACTTTTCTGTTCTTAAAAGCACTGTGTATGCACCTGATTGCATGTTGGGTGAGTGCATCTTAATTTTAAAGATGGGTATTCTAAGAAAATATAATCAGCTTGCAAAATATTCTTGGTGTATGCTGTCTGAACTAAAATTTGACTGCAGGATTCGAAGCTGAAGAGATTTTTGTTAGTCATGTAAATCCAATTTAATTGTTGATTTTCTTGTGGTTTTGTGTTTAGTTTATTTCCTGTGAATGGTATCATGAGAATAAATTGTGTGCTTTTTGAAGGACATGAAATATTGGAGTGATAATGAAACTTTATCCCTGGGCTGTTGTCCTGAAAACAAAAAGTCAATTAAAAAAGCATTTAAAGTGTTGCTCCCTCTAGTTCTTATTGATGTATGTAGGCTTTTTGCTATTGAGGAGTATAAAGTTCATAATATCAGTTAAATCTATTTTAACAAAAAGGAAAGCTGGAATATGATGATTTTCATCTGTGCTGGTTTCATTTGAGCTGTCACTGTGATTAGATTTGCTCTCAGAGCTTTAGGAGGTTGGTGTCTGACGTGGAGCTCTTGGGGAGGGTAAAGCTGAGCTGGTGGCAGCTTGGGCAGAAGGAAAGCCTGGGCTATTAGGGGCTAATCCACTCTGCTGGATCCCGTGATTCAGCTGACAACAAAATTAAACAGCTCCGCTCTGGCTGCTGAATTTTGTTGTCCAAGTGTAATAAACAGTATCCCTGTTTCAGGCGTCTCTCTGTGAAAACCTCCTAACAAGGACTGGTATCCAGTATCTGATGGAAATTTATAATTACAGACCTGTGTTGTGTAGGGAAGTTCAACTGCAAATTAGCTGTGGATCGTTCAGAGTTTAATTATCCTGTTCACTGGTTTAATAATCTCTCAATGTCTGCAGCTTGAGAATTACTCTACTCTCCCTTCCACAATCCATGCTGCATCAATTTCCGGGGAAACAGGGAGCAGTGGGTGAGCTCTGGCTGCTGGAGGGACGTGTTCATATTTGGAAAGCTTATGTAACTCAAAGTGAAAGTCAACTCTGTGCCACAAGCAGGTGGATCATGCCCTACCTGTTGAAAAAGTGAAGAAGCCGGGGGAATAGAAAAAAAATTTGAAGATATTTTTAAGTTTGGGGAAAAAAAAAACCCCAAACCATCCTAGTTTCTAATAAATTGATGCTATGTCATCATTCCTGCTTGGCTTCACTCTAGCTGAGAACAGTGGCCAAATGTAGGAGAAGTTATCTCCAGCAGTTTGATACGTGCTGTCTTCACAGTTTCTTGAGCAGTGAATTTGCTGGGTTTTGCAGCATTTGCCAGAAACAGAGATTGCCAGAGGTGAGGATTTGTTTTGGAGGATTTTTGAAGAACCTGCACAGGAATTCCTGGCCGGCAGCTGTCTTAGACTTCTAGAGTCAGAGCTCATTTCTTTGTGTTTAACTGCACTTGATGGGTGGCTGTATTCATCCCTGACCCCTCACCAGCTCTCCATGAGCTGTTTCAAAAGCCAACCAAAGCTCTGGCTTGTTTCATACGTGCACATGAACCTTTCTGTGAATTTTCTGAGCTGCCACTCCATGAAATGATATCTATTATAATACTAAGGTTTTATTCCATGGTATGAAAGGTCATGTCAAAGCCCTCTGTTGAATATTACAGAATCATGGAATGGTTTGGGTTGGAGGGGGCTTTAAAGATCATCTCATTCCAACCCCCCTGCCATGGGCAGGGACACCTCCACCAGACCAGGTTGTTCAGAGCCCCATCCAGACTGGCCTTGGACACTTCCAGGGATGGGATGTCCAAAGCTTTTCTTGGCTAACTTGTTCTTTACTCTCATAGGAAAGAATTTTTTCCAATATCTAATGTAACTCTACGCTCTTTCAGTTGGAAGCCATTCCCCCTTGTCCTGTCACTATGTGCTCTTGTGTAAAATATGGAGGGTTTTTTGATTAGTATCATGTTACATTTCTGCTATTAAATATCACTTGCTATGTTACTGCTTGTGTTCCTAATCTTGTGTAAGTGCTCTGTGATCCTTCAGGTGGCCCATTTTTGTCATCCTGAATGGCATCTGTGATCCTGAGAATACTGGTGAAGTTTAGCTTCTGTATCCACTCCCTCTTTGAAATCAGGTGGAAGAGTTTGTGAGCTCAAGCTCTTGCAGATTTATTAATTTACCCTTTCACTCTTGGGAACCTGTTACCATCTCTTAACCTCTGGCACCTTAGTTTCTGTCAGCAGCTTTGATGAGTGACCTTATAGGATACTGTCAGGAAAATCACATTCTCTGTGAGCTAGAGAGCCTGTTTGGATTTTTATTTTTGTTTTGGTGGGTTTTGTTCATTTGTTTGTTCACTTGTTTGGTTTATGGGCGTTTTTGTTGTTGTTCTTAGTTTGTTTTCATAGCTCTCTGAGCTATGGCATTCATTTTCAAAAGGTGTTGTGAATGTTTTTATTTTTTTGATTTTTTTTTTTTATTCTGAAGTTTTCAAGACGAGCTGTATTAGATGTAAGATACAGGCCTGTCTGTCCCCTTTTTACTCTCTACCCATTTGCAAGTGATTCTTCAGAGCCTGCAATGTGTTTATTTTTAGACTTGTGAGTTTTAATTGAACTTTGTGTTCCATTTGAGGACTTTGAGAATATTTCCTTGTTTCAGTAAACTTTTTTTACCTTGCTGTTTACTGCTGCTGATCTGTATTTAGCTTTAATTAATTTTGAGTGTTATTCACATTTCCCTTGCAATATATTACATTTTCTCTAATGCAGAAGAGTTTTTCCTCCATTCTTTCACTGCAAGCATTTCATCAACTTAATTTTTGCATGTTGAGAGACTTGGGAGATGAGGCAGAGATTTTGTGTTTGCTCAGACTGGTTCAGCCAGTGCTCGTGGTTGTAATTCTGCCCTGGCCACACAGTCAGCAAGTTCTCAGAGCAGCACGTTCTTCTAAGCAGTTAATTTTAAATTCATTACATTTGTTTTTATGAACTGATAACTCTACAAAAGGATATTTTTACTACAATTCCTGCCATTAATAGAAAGAAGCAGCTTAATGAGCACATGTGTAGCTGCAATTCAGAATGAGTTTAAGGATGTTGCAAAGAGCTTTGGCTGACTGGAAAGTTACTTTGAGAGGAGAGCTGAGATATTCTCCAGATGGGATTGCAGCAGTTTTAACTCCAGCTTTATTGGTTAATAAAAGGGATTTGTGCTTTGTGGCAGTTATTGAATAAGGATTTGAAAATGTCTTTAGGTCTTGCAGCACAAAAGAGCTGCTGAGCTCCAATGTTTCTTACACAGACACTTGTATTTGATTGGGGTTGTTTCACTTCTGTGTTGCATCCAAAACTGAAAAATGGTTTTTGTGCTGCTTTGGTTGATGCCAGATAGAGTTGAAGGATGTGTTCTCAGCTGACCAGGTCAGTGGTGATGTTGCCCTAAAAAATTTTCTTTGACTTGTACAAATTTTGCAGTATAAACGTTTTGTAGAAAAATTAATTGCATTGGACATTAAGAAGTATCCAGATTGGATTCCTGAGGTCGTGAGTCTTGCAGCAGAAGTAAAATTATTCATATGTGGAATCATTTGCTAGATTTCTTTTAATGGCAATCCAGGGAATAAATATAAAATAAAAAGGAATATCAATAACAGGCTGAATTTTAGAAACAGTAAAAATTTTACCTTAACAAGTACACTTCCTTTGTCAGGGACTGCTGTTCTCTTGAATGTGTTTCTAAATCTAATGGCTATTTTTAAAAGACAAGCAAATTCATGAAGAGAATGCTGGGTGAAGGGGAATTGTCTCTACTCTGAGGATAGGCAGAGGTTGGGCTGTAGTCAGGGCTTGTCTTTGGGATAGGCACATCTGTAGCTTGTATTTATTGAAAGGTGCTTGGTTCAGACCTGCTCTTAGTCTCAGACACCCTATAATATAAATATATATATTTAAACTTGGGGAAAAACACTAACAAGGTGGGCAGCAGTGGCAGTTTTATATGTTCTGGCACATTGTCTGATACAATTTTCCAGATGAATCATTATAGCCATATATTAAAGACCAACACACAGCCTGCTTTTATAAACTGTGAACAGCAGATATAAACCTTATTTTTCCATTTTACTTACTCAAGAGCACGAGCACAAACTACTGTATCTTGAGCACAAACCTGTATTTAGAAAAGAAATGACAGTGGGAATGGGAATGCTCAGTTGACAATTCAATCTAATTGTGGGATTTTGAAGAGTGAAAGTCTATAAAGAGTCAGATTTATCAGGAGATTGCAATAATTTAAGGGAAAAAATCCAGAGCACTTATCAGCTGGTGTAGTAAATGTGCCTGTATTTTGTGGGTCCTTTGGTTCTGTTTGCCCCATGAGAAAGATTCAACATCTATTTCGTTTGCTCTCAGTATTGAAGGCATTAGGACATGGGTTAAGAGAGAAGATATAAGAGAAGAAGGTTAAAGAGGGCAAAAATAACATGGGATGGAAAGAAAGGCTGTAAATCAGGACAATATTTTCAAATGAGGTGCAAAAATAATTAGAAAATAACAAAAAGTAGAGTATAAACATTACACAACAGAAATACTGGAAAAAATGTAGCACAGGCAAAACTGTGAATAGAAACAAGAATATAAAATGTACTATAGAAATAAGAGAAAAATTACTCATCTTTTGAACTTTGCATCTGTAATTTTCCCCTTGTGGTTGTCTAGACACAGATATATCCTTTTTCTTTGTTTTGTTTGAAAAATGTTCTTTCCACTTGAATAGGTCAGCTGATAGATAAGATATAATAACATAATGGCAAACAGATTAGAAATTGCTCCACATTTCTCAAGAATGTAGCTTTGTATAGAAATGGAAGAATTCTTACATATCAGTGATGTAGTGTTTGAGAGAGACATCTTGAGGTGTTACTTCACTAGTAACCAAATGCAGGAAAGCTGCTTGTGTCATCATGCCAAGGCTGAGAAGAGCTGAAAGAGCTCATGTGTAAGAGACCTCCCTGTGGAATTCTTTTTAGGATGCCAGAAAGCCTTGTGAAACTCAGCTGTATATAATTTACTGAAAGAATTTATCATGTTTAGTTAAAAACATCAATTACATAAGTCCAGGCTCTTAATAAAATCCATATAAAGCTCAGTTATAATTGTAGAAAGTGCATCATATTTCATTCTGAAAGAGTGGCAAGTTTGATATTGAGGCTGAAAATTAACTTAAATATACTGCTGAACACCCATCTTATTAAAATGAGCTGCTCTGCTATCAGAGCAGGTGATCAGGGCTGTTCATGTGTGAGCTGTTGAGAAGAAGCTGTTGGCAAGAAAGATGTTTAAAGTATTTACCACCTGATTTCTTGTTAAATACATTCAAAGAGAAAAAAACCACCACTTCTGTCATTAGTCATTTTCTAACTTAGTTTCTAACTGTCTGCAGAGAGTTTACTGACATTAATTGTATTGCTGCAGCACTCTCTGAGGTTCATTGTCTTTAAAACACAGTGGTCTGGCATGATTTTAGTGTTTTGTGTGGCAACAAGACTTTGGTTTGGAAGTCAGTGCAGAAACTCTAGAAAAAATATTTCTGCTTCCAGGGCTGTTTGATTTTAATCCCATCTTTGTCACGTTCAGAAGAATGATTTTCTAAATGTGGCCACGTTTCCCTACTTATGTCACTCAATTATTCTTTCCATTCAAGACATGTTTATTAGATGGCAGATTGGCAAATTTACACTCACTTTTACTGTAAAACTTCCTTATCAAGTAGAGCAGGTCTTGAAACTCAAATTTATGTCATTGTAAAGGAGCCCTTTCAAGGCTGCTTTGCAAGTGTTTTGCATTAGTTGTGGAATCAAAGTATTTTGGCTTTATGTGCTACTCATAACCCCCTCACATTTCATTATCGTGCCTACAATTTGTAGGTCATTAAAGCAATAAAATACAGATTCATCAACAGGAAAAACAGAACTGTCCTAAAATTTCCCTTACGCTTCTGTAAAGCTGGGTACTCGTCCAAGAAGTGCAGAGGGATTTTTTGCCATGAAAATTCGTCTTTTGTGGGAGAATATACCCAGAGAAATTTGACTTCAGACCTTTTGAACTTGCAAACTGTTGTCTAGCTCGAAGAAAATTCTCATAATTTGTGCTCAGCTTGATGGGATTTTGGGAAGCAAAGGGGAATGAACTTGAAACAAGAGAACAACATTTACTTCAATTTTAATGGGTTTTGTAAGCAGCTTCTTTTCCCCCTTCATCATCTTCTATATGTAGAAACTGCAAGCCACTGATGAGGTAGCTGTGGATTTGTACGAGCAATCTTTCTTCAGTGCCATTTATTTATTTATTTGGTTTGGTTTTAGAATGAAGCTAGAGCAAAGCCTGCCTGGATGGAAACATTTCTCACTCAGGAGGCAACTCTCATGTTCGTGGCACCTTGCATTTTAAAAATACATTTTGATTTGCCAGTCTGAGCCTATGTGGAAGTTCAGAGAGCAATGACAAAGCCAATGATGTAAAGTTAGATGAGGAAAGAATAAAAGCTTAGGTAAAAATGTGAATTTGGTACTTATCTCACTTGTTGCTTTCAAGTGCTCACTAGATGGCAAAGAAATAATGGAATTCTTAGCAAGAAGATGAATTTTCATAATGTAATGGTTATGAAATCCATTAGTTTTAGGTTCATAACCTAAAACTGCAGAATTCATCTGAATTTTGTGATGTGGACATACTTTTTTGCAAGAATTCTTTATGGTGTAAGAAGATTAACTACCAAGGTGTTACGTGATTAAAAATCAAGTGAATGCATTTGGTGTTACATGATTATAAATAAACTGCTTTTTAAAGTGATGTAATATTATTCTGGAATATGGAATGGGGTGTTTTGGTGTGTTCATGAAATCAGGTTCAGCTGTGCCACAGCTCTGTCGTGCACCTTGACTTCTGGGTTTGTGCCTGGAAGGAATTGCTGAAGGGAAAATACTTCCTCTCATTTTGTGTGAATTCAAAGGAATAGGGCAAGGATTAAATATATATTAAAATAATTACCTTAGTAAAGAGGATTTTTAAAGCACAGGAGTGCAGGGTGTAGGACTTGGACTTCAAAACCCGAATTTGCAGATTCTCATAGTAAATATGAGCACTTTTGCACAGATAGGAAAACCCAATTTTTAAGTTACCTGTAGACATTAGCGAAGCTTAAGAATAATTTCCTTATTCTCTACCAACCATTGCATTAACCAATATCCACCATACTGGAAGGAGAGGATTTGATAGCAGAGTTTATTCTGAGTCTTGTTCTCATGCTCAGGTGTGGTACAGAGCAGGAGGTGAGCTGTGCTGCTCTTTTATATAAATCATCCTTCAAAATACAGCTTTTATAAAGTGGCCTGCCTGGCTCTGCTTTCAGCTTGAATGATAAGCAGGAAAGCATTTTAAAAAAAAACCAGAAGTGCCTGGGGCGCTGCTCTTTTCTTTTCACAAGAGGAGGAAAACTTTGTGTATTCATTTGAAAAAAATGAATATACAATAAATATGGAAAGAAGACTGTGAGACAGAGAAAAGCAAAACACGGAAGACTTCTGTACCACTTGTCTGTGGGTGTATTAAAAGATGTTCATCTCCTGAGGGGAAAAGGTTTGAGTATCTGGTTCATGGGATTTTTGCATGTGAATAACCTGACTTTTGATATCCAAATAAATCATTTCGTTAAGAAGCTAAATGGTTTCTTTATGTATAAAGAGACTTTAAGTGGAGGTAAATGGCTCTGGAACATAAATCACAGTTCTCAAGCCATCACTTGTTAGAGTTCTCAAGCCTTTCTTCTTGCCTCCCCTACCCAAAAGAAAAAAAAAAAATTAATAAATAACAAAAAAGCTGCACATAAATCAGCAGGTAGGATAATTCCTAAATCAATATGGAGACTATTCAGCAGATCTGTTGCCTTTGTCTGATTTATGAATTGTGCTGCTGAGTGCTCAAATCATATCCTATCCTGAAAAGGTTTTCAATCTATTGCAGTGGCATCATGTAATTACACTGAAGCACATGATGACAGTGTTTAAGCCTCAGGATGCCCTTCAGGGAAGCAGTGCAAATAATTATCTGTGCATCAGCCCAGATTTAAAACAAAAAAGAGAGGGGGAAAAAAAAAATCAATGCTGCTTGGTGGCTGAGTTTTGCCTATTCCAATTAATGATTTTAGGTTTGACTTAAAGTTCTGAAATTGTTTGGAAGTAGGCCATCTCCTGCTGAGATGAAGCATCAGGCCATTTTAAATTAGGCACTGAGCATGCTCTCTCAGGTCCCCACTGTTTGAGATTTTGCAGTGTGTGTCTCAGTTCCCTGCTAGAAGAGCTGTCACTCAAGTGGAGTGGAGGAGAGCACAGCGTGCCCTTTTGTCATCCTTCCATCAGTGCACACATGATTCCTCTTGGAACTGGCAAGTGGGGATGTGAGACAAGCCTTGCTTAGATCGCCTGGGATTTTGGTGAGTTGATATTCATCTCTTTCCCTTTCTGATGCCTTTAGATATCTACAGATAAAACTCAGCTTCACACTTGTCTCTCTTCTCTAATGATGGTATCTGTTTGAAATGTCTCTGCCGTCCTTCACTTCAGTGAAATAATTCTGTGTATTAATTTCTTTGCTGGAGAAGAATTGCTTTTTTAACAAGAATTTTTCCTCTGACTTCAAATTAGCTAACTATTCTAAATATAGCAACAGTTCTTCAACCATCACTTCTCAGTCATCTTTCATTATGTTCTTTTAAACCAATTTTGGTTTAAAACCTGGATTATTTCATGTATCTCATATTTTAGAGGAAGCTTTGAGTAGTCTTGAAAAAGAGATTTTTATTTAAGACAATACTGAAGGATATTTACAGTACTTGGTTTCAAGACAAATTGCTAAACAGGGTAAGTTAGGTGTTGTCCTGTTATTTTTACTGCTGTACATGTATTTCCTTCTTTAATCAGCTAAGGAATAGAAACAGATATTTCCTTGTTCATTGTTATGACTGAGATTTGGCACCCTAGTAAGATAAAGTAGGAATTTCTGAACAAATTTATAGTCTTTGTTGTAGTTAAGGTGAATGCTTCATACAGCTTAACGTTTAATTAACTTCTAATTAACTGTGGGGAAGGCAGGATTTATGATTCAAAGCATTATCAAGGCTTAGTTCTTGCACTTGATTTAAAACCTTGTTTTTCTCCAAGAGCATCTGCAAAATATAACTTTTAAATTCTTCAATGCAAGGCATTTAACTTGCAGCAAAAAATCAGTTGACAACATATTTTTGAAACCTCTAAACTGGGGTTGTAAAAAGCAGGGAGTGAATTGATAAACTGACACCACCCACTTCCATTCCTAAAAAAAAGTTGTTTCCTGATTTCACTTACCTGTGGGTGAATAGAGATGTTTTAATATCATGACTGAACTTCATGTGTGTTTTAAGGTTTCAGTGTGACAGTTCATCACTGGATTGAGATTGGAGCTCTTGATGCAGATGCATTCACAAATATTTTGGGGTTGGGAGGGGAGCTTGTTTTTACAAGTGGAAAAGCCTTTATCCTGTTGTGGTTGTGGATATGTACTTCAGTCTTTCAGATAAAAGGTTTGAGTTACAATGGGAAAAGCTGCTTGTCAGTGAATTTGCTGAGTCTGACAAAGAGGTTCTTGCCAAACACAACCCCTGTTATGATTCCAGCTGACCTGATTTATAGGAGTAGAATCAATAACCCCATGAGCCTCATCATCGCTCTGACACTCCTGGCTGGAAGAGGGATGGGATGGAGGGTGGTGTGTGTGAATCTTGACTACTTGAACATGAGTTTGCTTGACCCCCTGTCACAGGGTTTCCGGGGAAAATGATCTAAATGGGTGCAGGAGTTAAGATTTTTATTAAAGCCTGAGGATAATGCATTTAATTGAGGCCTTGTGGTGGCAAAGGGCTGTCATAACCCATCAGAAAAGCTGCTCTTGGGCTGCCAGAACGGGATTCTAGATTGCTGCCCTGACAAATGATGAAAGGGAGGCAGCCAGGGGTAACTGCAGACCTGTGTTGTGCAAAATAAATCACTGTGCTGCCTTGTTACCTTCAAAGCATGTGATTTCTGATACTGGGTTTTCACTCATGACTGGAACGTGTTGTTTCATGGTGGTTGTGCCTTCAGGTGCCACGAGCTGTGTCTCCCAGAGATCTGGATAATACTAATACTGTATATATAATATATAATACTCGAAAACAAGATCTTTAATTCCAATTTCCCTTCTTTATCAATGGCCACACGTCCTTTCTCTTTCTTATAAATGGCCACACATCTTTTTCCTTCTGCTTGGCAAGCATAATAAGTGTTGAACAAACGATATACGTTGTCTAGTAAGCAGCTGCAAAATTTAACAGTACCAGTAGTACCCACAATCAGTAATTAACCCTTAAGACCCAAACTTTCTGTATCACATACTGGTTTACCATTGGACAATTTCTGGACAAGCAGCAGTCCTAGAGAAGCTCAAACCTCTCAGGAAGTTGTGTTTCACAGGTTTTGTAAAGGAGCAGTTTTCAGTCTAAAGGAAAGCAGAAAATGGCAAGTGTTAAGCATCTCAAGCTATTTTTATAACCTTGATCGTGTCTATTTTACTCTTTAGGATAATGTTTATTCTTTCCTTTGAAGTAAGTGCTGACTCTGGTTAGTTTTCCAGAAAGCTAAATTCTAACATTATGGTTACAAAGGTTAACTGAATTTTGTAGGTAAAATACTGTCTGCTCTGCAGAGCTTGTCTTGTCTATACCCATTTTATTTAACATGCAAGTCCACTTCGGGTCATGAGCAACTGTGGAAGAAATCTGCCTTGTGTTAATGATCTTAATAGGTGCATAAAGAGGTTATTTTGACAATTTTAGGTTATTTTGAGAACTCAGAAAACTTGACAGCAATATATTGCCTTTTGTTTTGCTGCAGTTGTATTCTGTGGGAGTTCTGTTGATTTCTTTGTATTTCCAGATGTGTGTGCATATATATATATATATAAATATATATACACACAGAACGTGCACAGAGGGAGGGTGAAATGTGTGTAAGGGCTGCTGGCTGAACAAGATTATTCAAAATGCATTTAAATTACACAGAATTGAAAACTGAAATTGAATAAAACAATGAATAAAGAACATTATGATTCAGTCCTTTTAGTCACATGAGCCATCATTAGGATTTTCTTATATTTTATTGTGGATCAATATATTGTAACTAGCAATAAAATACCAGAGTGAAAGGTTTAAGTTCTTAGGATTCTGCTGTGTAGATGTTCTGATTTTTAGAAACTGGAGGTCCCTGGAAGAATCTTTGAGGAGCTCACTGATGTCACTGGAAATGGAAGGCATGTAATTCAACCTGTTGAGCTATTTTTTGAAGAGGATGAAAAAATGAATTTTGTTTTTCACGTGAATAAAAAGTCACTGACTTGTGTGGCACTTTTTCACCAGGAGAGCAGTGAGAATGTGATGGTTGGTGGCTTTAGTCATTTTGAGGGAGCACCACTGCTGAAATAATGTTTAAATAAACTTTTTGCTTGATTTCATAAATATAATTGTTTGTACAGGGGGGAAAAATCATTTGAAGATGTGAAGGGGAACCTTTGTACATATATCACTTTAGCTGCCTGCCAACTGTTTTTTGAATTATTAAGATCTTTTGGACAGTGAAGGCTCAGTCTTTTTCCATTCACATTGTGCTCTAAAGAAGAGATTTTACTACTGCTGACAATTGCACATCCTCAGTTGGTGTGCCAGATGGAGAGCCTGTGACAATTTTAGGCTGAAGGTTGTGTCTAAAAACCTTGTCAGCATTCTGCATCAGATCTTGACCTATTTTAGACAGTTTGTTACAATCTGATACTGCCGTTCATTAGTCTTTCTTTTTTTCATAGAGTGGAGGAAGGAGTGGAGCTGTGTTTCACAAGCATGAGCTAAATTTACTTTTCCAAATGAAAAAGGAAATGTACACCAGTACTCATTTAAAATAATTGGCTCTAATGTCAGCATTGAGGCTGAGATTTTATGGAAGAGTAAAGAAGGCATTATTGGTTCTTTCTGTATGTGACCAGTATAAGTTGGGAAACAGGTTTGTTAAAATGAAAACCTAAAATACTTGGGATTGTTTTATTTTTTTAAAAACTGCTGTTTTTTGGACCAAGAGAGTGGAAATACTGTGTTGGCTAAATCTTGCCCAAAAACCTCAAATATTGAAAGTTTTCCATGTTTTATACTTCTCTGTTTACACAGAAATTTTTAACTTAATCAGCATTTCACTATTTGCAGTCTTTAAAGTTTATTCCCAATTTTGTCTGTCTTTATATTTCAGATGGTCCCTTTGCCTCTTTTGCCATAATATATTTAATAATGTGTATGGGGTTTTTTCCAGGGAATAATATCAGTACCACAGCAGAAAATCTGTCATATACATGAAAATTAGCATATGGACAACTGTATAAAAACCTTTTAATCAGTGAAAAGATTGTGTTTGGTGACAAAACTGAATAACACTTTTAGTGGAAGGACCTGCAAAGTTTTCATGGAACAGCATTTGCTGTGGAGTCTTTTAACTGAGGTCCCTTGAAGTGTGATCCATGATTAAGGTAAAAACAAAACCAGTAAAATGGCTTTATTGCATTATTTGAAATGGACAGTTCTTGTTGACAAGATGTGTTCAGTGTATTGTGGGGGTTTTTGAAGGGAAAAAATGCACTGAGAAACAAGAGATAAAAAAAGATTTTCAGAGCTGTCAGTAAGATGCAGGATATCAATACAAGTCTCAACAATTTTACTCAATAGAATTTTGTCTGATATGAGACATTCCCTGGGAAGTCTGTGTTAGACTGTTTCTTTTTTTTACTGTTCTGAGAAATGGGATGATTTTTTTTTTCCTCCTGCAGAAAACAGCCCGAACCATCAAGGTTGTCATAGCAGAGAACGAAAGGCATGACTTAAACAATGCCAGTTTTGGTAATGCCATCTGTTTCAGCCCACTCTGCCCAGTGCATTTGTTCTCTCATGAGCTAAGACAAGACACATATCCTTAGTAGCCCTCACACTGAGGCTGTCAAAGGAAGTTCTTCAGTGCTGCCTCTGAAAGTGTCTCCAAGCACAGAGTGGTTCTGGCCGTGATGTTTTCCTCCAGGAGCAGCTGAATTTAATTCCTGACTGCCTCAATGATCAGAATAGGTTCAGAATGTTCCCCACAACCTCCCATTACAGCATTTGTATCCCACAGTTGTATTTAGTTGCTTTAATGGTGGGGAGTATTTTATATCCTGATTGAACAAATTGGGAATGGAAACAGAGGTTTATTTAACCAGAATCATAGGGGGAGCCTCGTGGAGCAGAAAGTGAAGCCAAAGGGCGCATCCCTGGTGCAATTAGCTTGATGATGACTGTCAGTCAAACACCTCAGGCACTGAAATGCATGTCAGTGCAAAGCTGCACCTGGCCCTGTAGGAGAAAAAGCCAAATAGCCCCAGAGAAACTTCTTGTTTGTGAAGCTGGATTGGTTTTAATGTCTTAGCTACCAGCTAAATGTGTTACTCCATTTAGAAATTCCAGTCCAGTCTGTTCTGGTATCTTAGTGTGGCACTGCCCTGTAGCACAGCAAGTTTAAGGTCCTTAATTCATCAGTCAGGGTCCTGAGCACCAGGATATTCTTGTCCTGTAATGATTCACATTCACAGGATAGATTCAGATTGATAATTTCATCCACTGGATGCAGTTTTTTATTTCATTACCTTGACCATGATGAAACCAAGTAAGAACAGTTTAGATTTTGTTGAGACAGGACTTAAATATCTTAATCAGTGTGGGACTTCAACAGAATTAGATTTATTTAATCTCCTCATTTTATGTTACAGTGACATGTCCGGCAGAGTGGCAGTGTGTCATTTTCTGACAACTGTTGTGGTGATATTGAGAGACTCTGACTGCATTCCCCCTCCCCGTTTTCATGCAGAAATTTAGGAAAACTTCTGCTGCACCTATGTAAAGCTGGAACAAAGGGAACTACGTGGAAAGTGAGAACACAGCAGGCAAGAGAAGGGGAGCTAAGAAACGTCAGGGTCAGTGCAGTGTGAGTGCATGGGGTGTGTCCATACCTGTATGTGTAAGTCTTGCCACTGCTGTACACTAACCACAACCATGTTGTAGTTTCTCTAACACTTCTGGACTTTCTGATCCAGAAAGCTCCTTAGCTTCCCAGGCTCAAATTTTTGTCTCTTGTTACCTCCGTAGTTTTATATAAAGGATTAAATGAAAATGGTAGAGCCATTTCCTTGACAAATATTAGAAGAAAAATGCTTCTAATAGTTTATAAATGTTTCCAGCTGGTTCCCTGTAAAGCTCTGATATCCCTGTGGCACTGAGGAAAAATTGACAATTTGAACACTGGACCCTTTTTCACTGAAAAGCATTTCAGTGTCTGCAGATAGTCTACACTCTTTACTTTTAACTCGTGGGACCTCATGCACACACCTGTTGCACTCTTACTGTAGATACTGTGACTGGTGAATACAATTCCACTTCTCTGCAGCTTTCTCATCTTGAATGAACATAGAAGAAATCATTTAAATTGAAGAATGACAGTAACAAGGAATAATAATCTGTAAGTAAGGCCCTGCTGCTGTTTATCTAGAAAAGAAATTAGCTGAAGATAATGGATTCCTTTTCTGATTCTGTTGACATCACAGTCCTTGCTCTAGAGGCAGAAATTATAATTTACAGGTTTGAAGTTATTGGTTAATAACTTTGGCATGTCATCTGTGTTAGAAACAAGTATCTTCAGTGGCCTCCTTGTGAATTATATTTGGGGTTTTGCCACTGGGGGGAGCAGAAGACTGTCACAGGCTTCAGGGAATGAATAAGTGCCTGTCTTCCATCTCAGAAGATTCAGGCCTTAGTGCTGAGCTGTGGGAGACTGTGGGTCCTTCATGTCTGGCACATGCTTGAAAATCTGTTTTACAGTGAATAAAATCCCTAGATAATCAGGTTTCGTGGTTGCTCTTTTCTGAAGAGTTGCATTCTGGATTGAACATGAAGTGTGTTTTAGAAAAGCAAGGGAAGGAACTAAGGGGGCTTCGAAAAAAGGAGGGAGAGGAACTTGCACAGGCAGAGACAGGATAAGTGCAGTGGTTTTAAACTGAAAAAAGGAAGGTTTAGATTAGATGTTAGGAAGAAATTCTTTACTGTGAGGGTGGTGAGATCCTGGCACAGGTTGCCCAGAGAAGCTGTGGCTGCCCCATCCCTGTAAGTGTCCAAGGCCAGGTTGGATGGGACTCTGAGCTTTAATCCTGGTGTTCCAGCAGAAAACCTAAAAATGCTGTTCCCTTCCTCTGAAAGCATTGGGAAGAAGGAAACATTCACTTCGTTCCTTTTCATTTTCAATGCACAGAATCAAAGGCTGTGCATAAACTAGAAACATGTTCTTCTAGAAAGAGTACAACTCTAAATGCTGACTGCTTATTCCCAAGCTCATTTGAGGTCCTCTGTCAGTGTCTTTGTGTGTCACTGGAATTGGGAAAAAGTGTCTCATGGGCTGTTGAGGCCCTGCCTTCCCTGCTAAGGCTGCTGGACTGGTAATGTGTATGCTGCATGCAGTTTCCATTACGTGTCTTTAACTTCTTTGATGTTTGGGACAGAACAAGACATTCCAGTTGCAAGCCAAGGCTGAGCTTTCCCTTTGGGAAAACTTGTTCTTTCTATACTGTCAACAGCAAGCAGTCAAACAATTCCTGCTTCAGAATTCATTATCATTTTTCCTCATGGTGTATAGAGCTTCAGCTAAGCAGAGCAAGCTTAAAGAAATGTTTGGGTAACACTTCAGTGCTCTCAGTCGTGGATTTACAGCAGGGTTGTGGACACAGCAGAAGTATCAGATGGCAGCTCCCAGAAGATCCTGGAGCATTCCAGCAACCTGGACCAGTGATGTTTCCTATGGGGTCATTTGTGGTTACACCTCCTTTTTTCGTTTGGACAGATAAAAGCTACCTTAAGGCTGTTATCCCTCCTAGGTTACTTTTTGTTGTTTGTTTTGGTTTTTGTTGTTTGGTTTTTTTAATACCACATTCACTTATAAATTACTTTTTTGTCTGATGCTTGAAACAGCCATGGATTCTTCTTCTAGGAACATAAACAGCTGAGGGTGCTGAGTGAGCTGGCAGATGTCACCATGAGAGTGATTTTCATCAACATGGGTAATCCTGATGAGTGGAAAAAGACAAACATTACTGTGCTCAAGAAAAAAAAAAAAGGCAAGAAAGAGAATGCAGGGAAATAAACACTGGTCGGCTTCACCTCTTTCCCTGAGAATATTAAACAGAAAATTCTCATATAAATTGTTTCTAGTCATGTGAAGGACTGGAAGGTAATTGGAAACAGCCAGCATGGATGTATCAAGGAAGAACCTTGGCTGCCTCCTACAATGACTGCCTCTGCCACTGAGAGGGAAAACAGTGGAAACCACTTACATTCAGCAAGGCTTCTGATGTATCTTCATGTGGTACCTTTGTGTCTAAGTGCTGGGTATGGATTGGACGAATGGTGAAGAATTGATTGCACCATCAGCAATCAATGGTTTGAAGTTTCAAATCAGTGGCTGTTTTACAGGGAGTCTTTGCTGGAGCTGCTGCTGGGGTGGAACTTTTTTAACGCTGATCAGCAAGTCAAGCAGAATGCACCATCAGCGAGTTCCTGGCTAACAGCACCTTGGGAGGAGGGAGCAGAGTGCCAGAGGGCAGGGCAGTCACCCACAGGGACCTCAGCAGAGTGGAACATGGAGTTCAGCAAAGGGGAGCGTGCAGGTGGAGGAGCAGCACCCCAGGAAATGGCCTGAGGGGTCTGCTGGGACACAAGCAGGATGTTGTGCTGTAATGGGGATGAAGGTTCACTGTCGAGCTGCCGTGGCGAGAATGGTGATTATTCCCATCAGTTTGTCACTCTGGAATACCCCTGGAATAATCTGTCTGGTTTTGGTCACATCAGTGAGAGAGGGAGAGGGAGACAAACACAAGTGAGTCCAGCACGAGCAGGCTGCAGGGCCGTGATGTGCCAGAAGAGGCTGAAGGGGATTCGTGTGTTTGGCCTGAAGAGATGACAAAAGCAGGGACTGAACTGCAGCCTTTCATTAACTACATGGACTTTATAAATGAGACAGACTCGCTTCAGAACTGTAAAAAGGGCAATGGTCATAAACTGCAACAAGGCACATTCTAACAGATTAAAATAATAATAATAATATAAAACCCCTTGAGCACAGAATGATTCCATGTCATTCTTGAAGATTTTTGGAACTCAACAGAATAAGGGCCTTTGCAATCTGACCTGGCATTGGATTTATCTCTGAGCATGGGGTTGAATTCGATGACCACCAAGAGCCTTGTTCATCTGACATTTTTGTGTGAGCCTCATTCCTGTGTGACATCTTTGTGACCTCATGTTTTTGTCTATCATAGCACTTACATTGACTGTCCTAAGGCTGCCTGTGTAACCAGAAGCACGTTCCCTAAACCAGATATCTAAAGACCTTAGTAAAATAACTTATAAAGCTCTTAATAACTTAATGAACATAAACCCGTTAATTCAGTGGAAAATTCAGGTAGAATTGCCATGTGCTCATCTGTACATAAGTGCCCAGAGCAATTTTATTTTCCCCTGCTCTTTCAGCCCAGTTACATTGTTCTGTCTTTGTATTGGTTTGGCTGAAAAAACCCAAATTTTTCTTCTTGAAAATAGCACATTACATAAGTGGAACAGTCCATAACTCTTTAGTTCAGCAGTGACGAATTCTGTCCTGTTGTACTACTCTGATTTAAACTGTTAGGATTAGTCTTGGCTATCTTATATTTTTATGAAGTTAAGCTCTTTGTTTAAAATGATGATGCTTTAGCACTGACTGCAATCTCAGTTTGAAGGCTTTCAGAAATGGTGATTTTTTTTTTTCCTATGAAATGAAATTGAAAAGTGGAAAAAAACCAAAAACTTGGTGTACATTTAATATTAAGGTTTTCTATTTCAAAATCAGCCCTCCCATTCTGGTAAGCTACCATGTCTCAAAACTGGTAGTTCCTCCCTCTTCCAGCTGCTTTGGTCTTTGTCTTCCAACATCACGTGCTAATGCTTCATCAGAAATTAACACTGAACTCAGGGCTGGAGGCTGTTAATGAAATTTAGATTCTTCTGGAAATAGCACAGCTCTTACAAAGAGAGGATTTAATGCCACAGAACTAACAGGAGAATAATTACTTCTATAAAACTTATCATCTGCTATCAAAAAAAGGAGGAAAAGATTGCTAACTTCATATCAAGCAGTGGGTCAGTTTGGTAGATTAAATGTGCCAAGCAAGAAAAGGAGGCACAGTCTCTAATATTGACCACTTACCACATGACTGATGGTAGAACTCTGTGGTTTCCCAGCTCATTTCTGCGTTGTTAATATTCGGCTCAAGTCTCATATTCCACACTTTTTTGGAAATGGAATTTCACAGGTTTTGCACTCCAGATTTTTGCTGTTCTAAGAGTGACAGGTGAAATTGTTTCAAAATAGGTCACTTGCCTTCAGGGTTTAGCACTTGTGCATTTTGAAGCCAGGCTCCTTCTGACACAGAATTTGATGATCTCACCCATTAGCTCAGAACAGCCTTGGGTTCTGGCAGGAGTGTCCTGGGCACCAGTTGAGCCCTGACTTTGCACTTGGCTGCTTCTCTTTAACCAATTCCTTCCTGGCCCCCGTGGCAGCTTGGGCTGTGCATTTATTTAAAATTCATTCTGTCCCCCAGTTTTGATGCTGTTCACACTGAAAATTGAGGAGTAACTGAGGTTTTGTTCCCCATTTAAAGCCTTTTCTGACTGTGTGCCACTTTTGGGGTATTTTCCTAGTCCTTATTCTTTCCTGTCAGAAGAATATTTTTTTTTGTTTTAACTTGAGTTGCCATTTCTTTATTTTGAGGCCTCTGTATTCCCTCCAGTTTGTTACTTTATGCACTCCTTAGAATTTCTCATCTTGCGCATGTGGCATCATTTCTTAAAAAGTAGCGATTTATCTTGTGAATTTGCATCCTTTTTCTGCAAGATTTGTCTCTTTATGGTGCACATATTTTTACTAATAAATGCACAAAAATCCAGGTCTTCTCTGTGCAGGAAGGCTTGCACTGCCCTCGCTGTAGTTGACTGAAGGTGGTGCTTGCCCACACAATGCCCCTGTTGATTACTAACCCGTTCTAAATTAGCATGGTGTTGGCTCAGGACTGTTGGAAGTCTGTGGGCTGTCATATTTAAAGATGTGTGTGATCCTAATTTGAAAATATTCATGAAGATAGTCTTTGATGTTTAGGATTTTAATATGAAAGATCTCTGCGCTCTAGTCTAAAATTTGGGATTTATAGAAGACCCCAGCCATCCCTGTGACTGCAGCTCTGCTTTTTACTCTTGCAGAAGTGAATTTTATGGACCACATAATTTATTCATGTTCTTCATCTCCTTCTTGCTTTATATTTTTAAAGCAGAGCATTAGTTGCTGGTTTTTCTTTCCTGTATAGAAATTTCCTGCAGTGCCTGTTGCGATCATTTCTTTCCTTTCTTCACAGTGTTTATAGCTTCACATTCTGCATTAGTAGTTTAGATGCATCTATTTCAGTATTAAAAGTTCATGATTTTAGCACACAAGGGTTGTGGTTCTGCTCATTATGATGTATTCATCCAAAAGAAATGCTTCCCAATGGAATTGGGCAAGTACTTCCTGAGGATTGAGCTTCCATTGTGGGGCAAATCTCGGGGCAAAAAGAAGTCAAAAAAGGGAGAAAGGTGACGTGGCTGAGGGCCACCCTGCCAGGCCAAGAACTTCTCAGCTGAATGAGCTGGAGCTTTGTAGACAGATTCCCAGTGCTGTGGTGCCAGTCTTTGCTCTTCCCCTTCATCTCATGAAACGTTTTCTGACTATTGCTGCCAGAAAGAAAATCTTTGCAGGTTAGAGATAATTAGAGGAGTATATTTAGATTACATCTGGGACTTTTTTGGGGTTTTTTTGGTAGTAATTTGCCTAACCTCGAGATATGCTGTTAAAAATCTGTACTGTTATCTCCTGTTGAAACTTAATCCTGTTGTTAAACGTTTCGTTTTCCATCATCTGGAGGATGAGATTTTATTGGTAGGAGAGAGTCAATAGTTTGGAGCTGCAGTAGCATTTCAGGAATAAGTGACATCACTCTGGTATCAGCTTTCTCAGAGTCTGGCAATTCCTGACAGCTAAGTTGCTTTTCCTCTGGGTCAGGGTTGTGCAGCACTCATTGGGAAACAGCTTCCAGGAGAAGAGGGTCGTCCCTCACATCCTTACGTGTGTTCTGGTGTTTGTGTGTCAAGCCTGTGGTAAAGAATTAATGTCTCTGGAGACTGGTGAGTAATTCTTATACATTTTAACAACTGTTTTTTTCTTAAGACATAAAGCATTTCCTCCCACTTTGGGAAAAATGCTTTTTTTAGATATTTTTTTAAAATCCAGCATTCAGTAACTCAAAATATATGCAAAGCAGAATACAACTTTTTTAGCATTCAGGTTAGGATTTTAAGTAGAAACCTAATTGAAGGTAGAGGTTGTGTTTATTACTTACTGTAGCTGTGTCTAACTTCCAAGATTTTTATCTAGACATGCTTGTCTGCTAAATCACATCTTGGAGATTGAATGTAGCAGGAATTTGAGCTTTTCTTAATTAGCATGCAATGCTGAATGGGAAGAACTTTCCAAATAGACATTTGTAAGATAGCTGATTTTAACACACTGCTCTTATTGGCAGTGTTACTGGATGCCAGGTTTCAAATGTACTTTTGGGGGTTCTGGATGCTTGTGGAGGGCACAAAATGGAAAACCAGGTACATTTCCAGTCAGTGTATGTATCTGTGTGTATATCACCTGCAAAGCTGGGTGTTTATTTCTGTGGGGATGTCGTACATTGAGCTATAAAATCTGTCAGCATAAAAATGATTTCTGAAAAAAACCACCAACCAACCCACAAAACAGTATCTGGTTGTAGCTTAGGATTTAAATAACTGAAAAACACTTCAGTTTCCACTTCCACTGTTTTCTCATCATAGGAGAAGTATAAAATACGTGTCTTCTTTTCTCCTCCCTGGCAGTTGAAAGTCTTAATTGTAAAAGTGCTGCAGTCCTGTGACGTTTGAAAATCTTGTCAGATTCCGATTTTGAAAAGGTTTTTATATTTTATAGCTAGAAAATTACAGCACACTCATCTGTACAGAGGTATTTAGCAAGGGACGCCCAGGGTTTTGCTGTGTCACTTTGGTTTGGGTTTCTTTTGGTGTTGTTTTAGGGATGACAAGTCTTGATGGATGAATACATGCAGAAATGTCTTATTCATCTGTTTGAAGATTCTGGGGAATAGTGCAACTCATCTCGGTAAGAGTTAGGTATTGATTTTCATCAGGAAATAATTCCAGGCTGAATTGGGATGGTCTGAATCAGAGCTGGGGGTGGATGTAATACATCAGCTTCCAGAAACCTGTGCTTTGGGTAATTCCATTAATGCATCAACTGGCGATTGCTGTGATACAGCACTGTGGTGATGATATATTGCAGATGCAGAATTGATGTAATATTTATGATTTACGTGATTTGGAAGATGACTGTTAGCACTGAAGTTCCTTTGTAGCTCTGACTCTTCATGTAGGTGGTTTGGCTCCCAACCCAGAACTGAAAACAATGAGCTGTGGGAAATGCTTTTTAGATTCTGTTGTTGTGAACAGGAGAACTATTTTCTGTGTCATTATAGTTCCCAAATAAATTCTAATGTTGAATTTAGATGGATTTTAATGTTTCATTTTAGTGACATGTTTATCTTACCTACTTGGTGCCGTTTTTTTTTTTTTCTCTTAAAGCTTGAGAAGTTAAATTTTATTGCAAGTTTTACCACTGGTTTGTTTTGTTGGGTTTTTTTTTAGTGTGATTTGGGCTTAGTCATAATAAGTTTTTATAGGCAGTTATATCAAACTGTCTTAAAAGATGTTTAAAGTGAGCTGTGCTTTTTGATACGTGTAAACCCTGTTGAATGTACTATTAGATGGAAATGAATATAGAGGCTATGCACAAAAATGAGGTGCTGGTGGCATTTTAGGTTTGGAATTGTATAGATTGAACAGCATGAATTGCTGTTTTGCTGTTCTGTTGATAGGAATTTAGGATTGTGCATAAATCTCTAATTTGTTGCTTTTCTGTAGCAAAAACCCCCATGCAGCTATACTTTAATCAGTTAAACACATAATAATGTGCTTAAATTCTTTCCAGAAAAGAAAAAGGAGTGGAATGAGGGGCCTTTCTTAAGTATAGGTCTAGAAATGCTTACTGCATATGTTAGCTCGATCATGGTTGCTAAAATGAAACTTTCTGGGCTTGTTGGTTAACTGAATGGAACCACAGTCAGAGTGGTGATGGAATTTTCCAGTTCCTTTTCCCAACCTATAGGAATTAACATTCTAACTCACAAGTTTCCCATTTTCTTGCAGGATTGGTGTTTTTTTTTTAAAGGAGAAAAGGATGCAGTTTGAATATGAGCAAGTTTTTTTAAACCTTAAAGTATATCTTCATTTAAATGTGTGGCTACCTAATATAAGCTAGAAGAGGAATATATTGATGTGTTTAAAGCTATTGAAAGAAACTTCTGGCTTTGCTTCTAAACTGAGCCAGGTGTATCAGCCTGCCTATTTTACTGGGAAAAGGGGGTTACATATGGTTCTTCTGGTATTGAAACTCCTGTTTTATCTAAATAATACGATCCCTACTGGAACACCAGCTGTGAACATTCAGTGTGATCTGCAGTTTCCCTTACCTAGCCATAGAAACAGTTTTTTTGGAATGAACAAGTGAAAGCTGTCATGAAAGCAAAAATTTTCAAAAGCCTAAAGTGTGGTGTTTATTTTGGGAGGTGGAGAGATGAAGGGGCAAATTTCTGATTTCACCTGAGCAGTGAAGTATTTTAGAGCCACGATCATGGAACAAATTCTTTACCTCAAAATACCTTCTGCCTAATGAGGAAAAATATGAACAGCACTCATGGCAAGGCAGTATTGCTTGTTCACACTTGCTTTTGCAGAAACGGATGAATTTATTGCTTGATCTTAACATTTTATCTCATTTGCCTCATACATTGATCTGTTTTCACTTTCTGGAATGTTCTTTGTTGCAAAACACTGAAAACGCTTATTTTGTGAAGACCATGGTTGCTTTTAGAACATACATACTATGAATTCAAGCTTTTAGCTTGGCATTAAATCATTTAAAACTTCAGTTATGGGGCAATGCCAGTTATAATTCCAAGTAAAAGTGGAAATCAATTTTATATGAAGTTGTTCAACCCATATGTATTTTGGCTTGTGCATTTTCTGTTCCTTTAAAACCCGTAAAGTAGGCTGAATTGTTTGGTTTGGTTTGCCTTAATTAGCTCCAGGAAAAGGGCAAGAGGAGGGAGGAGACCATGGCAAATGTTTTTTGCTGACTTGTCATTGGCAGAGCATCCTGAGAGTCCCTGCCTGAGGCAGGCAGGGATCAGGAGCGTGGTGAGTGTTAGCACACCATAAAGTCAACAGGCATTGGGGAACTTCCCAGCCCAGGGCAACAGTACAGCCAGAATCCCTAAATTCCTACTCCAAGGAGGAGTTATTCAAGTGACAGTTTGTTTTCAACATGCAAAACTTACTTCAGTCCCCATTCTTCATGTGGAATGAGGAATTGTTGGTGAACTGGTGTCTTCTCCTGCCCCCCCCCCCTTAGCCTTCCGCTGTTAAAATTCATTGCTTTATGAGATCCAAATGGCATAGGAGGAGAATAATATTCACAAATAGCTTCAAAGGCTGTGTCTTCCAGTGACCTTTTTATTGTGATGTCCACCATTGAGGAGTAACATTGTTGTCCATACAGCTCTAGCCAAAAGAATAGAGATTTCGTTGCCAGCTTCATCAGAGCATGATGCACAAAAACTGATAAGGAGTTAGAGATGTCTGTGATTCCTGTTCCATGAGCTGCGTGGTGCCTGGAATCTGGGTTTAAAGCAAACAAACAAATAAATATTGGTATTTTCAGCCAGGAATGACCAAGAGTGTTGAGTTTTTTCCTCTTTGATCCAATCCTGAAGTATTGTGCTGCTCCAAACCTGCTGGCCATAAAAACATCTCAAAACTTGGCACGCTTTGGAGCTAGGAAGGGGAGGATACCCATGAAGAATGCAGGGAGGTTTGGCATGCCAGGAGAAAACCATTCAGAAGTTTAATGTCAGAAGGTACATAACAAGTAGAACTGTATTGAGGAGCTGGAGATCTGTAAGAATTCTGCATAGCACAGTTACTTTATAGATCTGGAATATCTCTGAAGTTGCTGATTCTGCAGAGAGTCTATAAGGTGAGAGATACTGTAAAAACATATTTCTTACAAATCCTCTGTTTTATAGTCTTGAAATGTAGCCTAAAATCTGCTTTCCTGATACAATGTGTAATCCAGAAAGAAAAAAAAAAAAAATGAGGGAAGGAGTTTTCACTTCTGGGTTTCATAGGAATACTCCCTGCCTTGCAAATCTCTTCCTTATGTTCATGTTTTCTACTTGTAAGAGGAGAATTGAGTAATACTCCATATGGTAAACAGCAGTTAATTTGACTTCTTTGGATCTGATTTTACTAGTCCTTTAAAAGTATTTCCAGAGCCAGATTCAACATAAGAAAAACTTAAACAAGTTCCTAAAGAAGTCGATAAAAAATAATGTTCCCACCCAGTGCAGAGGGTGGTTTTCTTTGGGGTTTTCTTTGCCATTTTAAAATCACATGAAATGACTGATGTTAAGTGAGATGTCTGCCACTCCAGTGTTCTTCTGTCCCTGACCCCTTGCTCTGACACAAATGAAATAAACTGATTTTCACTTCACATAAGGTGTTTCTCAATAAGCTGAGTCTTCACCAGGATATTTTTGATTACCGTATAGTTACACTATTAGAAATGTCTGGTACAGATGAACTGCTTTCACATTAAAAGCACCACTTTGCCTGATTGAGGCTGAAGATGTTCTTACACATTAGTCAGCTGTTGCTGAAAATGCCAGTTCCATGTCACTTTACTGTACCCTGAGCCTGAAAAAACCACCTGAGAAAGAAAAACAGCTCCCAGATTCTGCCTCTCACTGAGGTATGAATTTAATGGAAGAAAATGGTGGCAGGGTCATTGGAGGCATCTGTTCAAGAGGTGTTGTCCTGTAATTTCCTCTGCTGCTGCTGTTTCACCTTGGAAGGAACAACCTGGTGTGCCATTTGCTGAAGCAGAGTGTGTTGCTGGGTCAGCAAGAATCTTTAATAAATATTAATTTTTATTTCCGTTGTATTGTGAGGTAAGGATACAGTTGTGAGAGTCAGGATGGAAAACCAGGGGACTCCTGAATTAGAATGTTTTTTGCTGGGTGCGTTGCCTGCGGAGCTGTCAGATGTGCTGACAGTTCACTTTGTAAATAAACTGTAGCTGCTCCTCTGCATTTATGAAGTAAAAGGATAATGCAGATCAATTTGTGTAGGTGTTGAAATCGAAGATGTGAAAATACAAGGGGAGGCAGCCAAGAAATGCTTTTGTAAAATGGAAATTTCTGAACTTCTAGAGCCAACGGGTTTGATTAGATGAGACCAGCAGGCATCAGAGTGATCGACAGTCTGCATATAAGCAGTGGGTGGCAGATGTAAACTCTTGATCAGATGGGGTTCTAAAATTTCATCTGGTAAATTGAATGATGATATATCCTGCTACCTAAATGCTCTTGTTCTTGTGGTGCTTATTTTGGCAACGTCACCTTTTCAATCATCTGACCGTATACATGAAGCATATTCTAAAAAGGAAATCTGGATTTTTCTTAGTGTAGTGTATTAATGATAACATTTTAAAGAATTTATTTGTGTTTACCCATTAGCCAGATTTTTTTTCTTCATTTAAAAAGGCCAGATTACTTTAATTAGAAAGTGTTACTCTTCATCTGCTCTGCTTCCTTACCTGATAGTGAGTATTGGTTGCTGCCTCTTCCACCATCTGTCTAAATTGGGGTTTTCATCTATTTTATTAGAAACTTGGCATTGAGATGAGAAAAAGTAAAACATTACTTAAGGAAATAGAAGTTAATATTTTAATGTATTCAAGTTGACTTGCTTTTCTTGCGGTTTGTTAGGTGGACTGATTCTAAAAATCAGTGAATTTTCTCAAAATAGCTTTTATTGTGGATAGTTTTTATACAGGAGCATCCTTTTAGCTGCTTTTCTCTAGTATGGTTTTTTTTTAACTGAGTCGGCATTTTTTTGGGGAAGATGTTTTAGTGATGTGAAAGAATTCTGCACAGCTAGGGATCTTAAGTATTAGCAACATTTGATTAACACTACTGTAATGTAACTAACTTTTTTTTCTCTGTATTCTGAACTAACAGAAAGAGGATCCTGCCAGTTCTGATAATGCATATTATAATAGATCAAGAGAAAGCAAACTAAGACTGTAATGGAAGAGGGTTTGTTATTTGGGTTGGGGTTCTTTGCAATTTTTTTTTGTATTAATCTGATTATTGCCTAACCTTGGACATTTTCTTTTAGTCCAGTGCATCTAGATTGTAGAACTGTAAGATCACAGAATGGTTTGGGTTGGAAGGTCCTGAAAGGTCATCTAATTCCAGCCCCCTGCTATGGGCAGGGACACCTCACACCAGACCAGGTTGCTCAGAGCTCCATCCAGCCTGGACTTGAACATTTCCAGGGATGGGGCAGCCACAGCTTCTCTGGGCAGCCTGTGCCAGGGCCTCATAACCCTCATAATAAAGAATTTTTTCCTAATATCCAATCTAAACCTACTCTCTGTCAGTTTGAGGCCATTCCCCCTTGTTCTGTCACTGCAGACTCTTGCAAATAGTCTGTCTCTCTTGGAGGTTCCCTTCAGGCACTGGAAAGGCTCAGTTGGGTCACCCAGTGCCTTCTCTTTTCCAGGCTGAACAATCCCAGTTCTCCCAGCCTTTCCTCCCAGGAGAGATGCTCCATCCCTCTGACCAGCTTGGTGGCAGAGCAGAGCAGAGGGGCAGAATCACCTCCCTCAGCCTGCTGGCCGTGCTGCTTTGGATGCAGCACAGTATCCTGTTGGATAAATGCCCCCACTGTTCCATTCTGCACCTGGTCACAAAGAAAGGGCGCCTGTCTCCAGTTTCAGGTGTAATTTGGCTCTGCCTGTTCCTGTGTCACATTTCTCAGCCCTTTTCTTGTTGCATTAAACTGTGGGTTTCCATTGCTCTTTGATCATACAAATCAAAGCAAGGGCTTGATGCTGTGGATTAACAGAAGCAGCATGGAATTCAGTGCTGTAAGGGGCTGGTTTTACTAATTGCTGACAGGTATTAGCACCAACAATTAGTGCAGACACTCACTTAACTCTGACAATCAGTGCTAAACTCGACACAGCAGCAATGAGCCATCACTGTAGGTCAAAAGGTAGCTCCATCTGGGCTGACATTCTGTGCCTGATGAGGACTTGTGTCGATGATTTAAGATGAACTTGTGAGAGCACCACGTCTAAGTATGATACTCTGATATTTTTCTGTGGGTATTTCTGTTGATATTTTTCTGTAATGATGCTTTTCCTGAAAAGGAACGCTGAAGCGTTGAGGCCTGCCGACTTTTTATAAACACTTGAAGTTAACAAGATGAATAATAGGCAATGATGAATTTAAAATCAAATAAAAGAGGGGAAATGTGGCCTCTCTGCAGTTAGATCAGTTCTCAAGCTGGCTCTGCCCAGGGCAGAACCGCCCCAGTTCCCTCAGCCTTTCCTCCTAAGAGAGAAGCTCCAGTTCTCAAGGTTTCCCCACAAGTCTGCTTGGCATCCACACCTCTAAATGAAAATACATTTTATCTACACCAGGATCTTTAGTCTGAAATAGGAGTAAATGAACATTAGGTGTGGATGTTTCAAGAAAACAATGTACACTGTATTTTAAAGGATGTGAGAGTTGAGAGAAAATCCCAAGATAATTTCTGATCTACTTGTGATGTCAAACGAATCCCAAACCAATTTTATTTGTTGCTGATGTTTTAGTCTTTTGGAGACTTGTAGAACAACTTGCTGCTGTTCTTCTACGGCAATAATGTTACTATTTTTCTGAAATTATCAGCTGCTGAAGCTGCACCCAAATGAATCAAAAGAAAGGAGAGCTGAGCGAGGCTCAGTTGCGCCCTCGGACCATGGGGATGACAAGTGACACGTTCACTGTTCCAGTTCAGTGCCACACTTTATACCCTGCGTGTCTCTGTGCTTGAACTTTACGTCACAGGCAATGAATATTTTTAATAGAGTTTGTACTCTTTTGTCTGAGATGAATGCAGGCCCACACATGGTGTAAGCTTCAATTAATTATCCTCTGGGGTCTGCTGCACATATTTGCATATGTTCTATCAGTGGACCACCAAGATTATTCAATTAAATCCTCACAATGCTTTAAGAAGGCCAGTGATTAAAGCCTCAGTGATGAATGTTCATTTATAAAATAATTATTTTTATAAATTTCAGTCTCAGCACTTATTTCTTGCAGAATGGGATCTATTGGGAGAGACAGCCTGAAATACAGGATGTGTCTGAATAGGTACCACAATTACAACTGATGGACAAGTGGGTGCACCAACATTTCAGCTGCTTTCTTCTGTCAGATTGCTAAAAGAAAGATTTCTAATCATTTCCCAGATGACAAGGACTTAGCAGAAGTTTACCAGAACATTTTCTCTCTCAGCAGACTTAGGAGGGGTCCATCTATGACCTGATGTATTCTGATACAAGTGCTTGATTAGCATGGTTTTATTTTAAAACTTCTACTGAGTTACTAATAGAAATACGGTTTTATTTAATAAAAGTGGCTATTTACTAGAGGTGTGATTGGGTGGTGACTGTGCCCATTCCCAGTTATTAGAAGTGATCAAGAAATGGAAGTTTAGCTATCTGGAGACTGTAATGTTGTTACATTTCTGTATAACCTTGACTAAGATCATTAAAGAATTGGTGTGATTTACACAATCTTAAGAAAACACCAAATGCAAAAAACCAAAGCAGCCCACCATTCACACAAAAAAAAACCCAAGAAGCAAACAAACTTGAGTAATGATAAATAATACCAGATAAGAGAAAAATAAAAATGTTATCAAAGGTAGAAAACTTAAGATAAATAAGGTATTTAACTACTTCCATCAATGAATATTTTTTGATCCCAGTGTGTTTACTTTTCTTATAAGTATCTTCAGCATTTTTTTTCATAAGTATTGAAAAACATGTTAAAATTGCTAAGAGGAATTGCTATTAAAGTAGCTTCTGCTTCTAAAAGATCTCTGAATTTCATACAGTGAAATGGAGGCACAAGTCAGAACTGCCTTTTGAATTCCTACTTCTATTTCTAATGCTTGCTCAAAAGCACATTTAACTTAGGCTTCAAATAAATCAGGAAGGCCAGGACTTGCATAACTGAGCTTAGTGGTATGTGGTGGAGATAATTTTCTGTCTAGTGAGCTTTGAAAACAGTAAAAGTTGGTATGTAGCTATAAAAGCATTTGCTAAAAGTTTTTACTGAATTTGACGCTTGTAGTTGTAGTGGGGGTGACTAAGACAACTGAATTCTCTCTAATTTACTTGGTGTGATGGATTTCTTCTGGTAGTGTTGTACAGTTGTTCTCGTGCAATCAGTGTTCATTTGTCCCATGTTACATTCAAGTCAGGTTTATTTCTTGTTCTGAAAACCTCGAATATTGTATGTGTGAGAAAATACCAATTAGTGGTTTCTAATTAACTCATATGAACAAAATGTCCCAATTTATGAGTGCTAATCTGAGTGGTTTAACTCCAGCAGCAAAGACAGCTTTTTCTTGGTTTTGGAACAAGGTTTTTTTTGTTTGGATTTTTCGTTTGGGGGGGTCTTTGTTTGTTTTGGGGATTTGGTTGGTTGGTATTTTTTTACTGGGTTGTGCCTTTTTGTGGCCTTCTCTACAAGTTAGCTTTTATTACTTCCACCCTCTCTGCGTCTTCAGGAGAGGCTGCAGTGTCCGTCCTGCATTGGGGAAGGGAGATTTTGGCAAACATGAGCTGCTCAGACATCTGCTGTCCGTCTTCACAGAATGCCAGAGTGGGTCAGGACGGACAGCACCACAGTGGTCATCTGGTCCCACCTCCCTGCTCAGGCAAGGTCACCCCCGAGCACACAGCACAGGAGCGTGTCCAGATGGTTCTGGAATATCTCCAGAGAGGGACACGACCTCTCTGCACAATCTGCTCAGTGCTTGCTCTGCACAGTGCACGGGGAGGAAGGTGGAAATTCCTGGGCGTCAGTTCCTGCCCGTTCCTCTTGTGCCGCCATTGCTGGGCCCCACTGGCCTTGCTCTGAGCCCTCCCTGCAGACAGGGACAGACATGGACAGATGGGGACAGACAGGGATGAGATCTTGTCTCAGCTGGCTCTGCCCAGGGCAGAACCGCCCCAGTTCCCTCAGCCTTTCCTCCTAAGAGAGAAGCTCCAGCCCCCCCACCATCTCCGTGGGCCTCGCTGGATCTGCTCCAGGAGCTCCGCGTCACCATCCTGAGGAGCCCAGAACTGGACACAGCACTCCAGGCGTGGCCTCCCCAGGGCTGGGCAGAGGAGGGTGACATTTGCTTCCTTCAGGCAGCTCTCCATGACCTGTCAGAGGTGATGATGAGTGGCCTGGTGTGAGCAGGAAGAGGCAGCAGCAGCCACATTGGAGAGTCCAGTGCTGCTTCTGGTCCACAAAACACCTGCTGGACCATGCTGCTCCAAATCCTGATTCTCTTTGCAAAACACATCCTGGGCTTCCACATCGTGGGGTTCCACTTCAGAACTGTCACGTTACTCTAGTGCTTGGAAGCTCTTCAGGTTAACCTTTGAAGGATCCTTGGATTTCAAGTCTGAGGCCTATAGACAGTTGAGCCCTCTAACACCCACCTCACTATTCTAAACTTACCTCAGACAGCAAACAGTGTTAGTAATTTTTACTACAGATTATTACTTACAGAATTGAAAATTTTCTTCATCTGCAGTGCTGTTATCAAGGTACTGTATATTAGACCCTCTGCCCAGGGCTTAAAATGTAATGAAACGTTGCATAAATTGATGACACGTGGCAAGTACATCTCACAAATTACCACAATGGCCTTGTGGCCTTTACTGATTCTCAGTATTTTGCAAATTTCCAAATATGTTACCTACAGAATGAGAGACACCTCCCACAAAGTTCTGGGAACCCTGAGAACAGTAACTTTTTCTGACAGTGGAGTGTTTGATCAGAAAGAGGAGTTCTTTATTAAAACCTTCTCAATCTGTAATAGAGTACATGCTGTCTTAGCAAGTATTCATCCTAGCATTTTGGAAAAGTTTTTTAATATTTGCTCTTGCTTACATAAACATAGTTTTACATTGGAAATATGTCATGAGAGCATGTTAATCATATCTGCTCAAGTGAGAAAAGGCTGTTTTCATATTAATATTTTCACTGGAATATGAATGTGAGTTTAGAATGGTCCCATTGAAAGGAAGGTTTATAATTTTGAGGCAGCGGTGCCTAATCTTTTGGAAAATAAAAATCAATAATAAATGAAAAGCTGTCAGTTGTATAGAAATGTCCAGATGCTTTTCACTACAGCAGCAGCAAGGATACCAAAGCTGCTAGAACTGTAACTGAGGAGGGCTTAAAAGGCAGAACAGAACTGGCAGCTTGCCTGAAAAAACAAACTCAGAGCAGCCCAGAAAAATCGTGGCAGCAGTAACTACAGTTGAGGTGTTACATTGTCTGCCAAGAAAATGAGTGGGATTTTGTCTGCACCTTCCCAAGCGTGTGCACACGCAGAGGGTTGGAAACACTTTGTTCTGAGCAGCGTCTGGGATGTGTTACAGGTCTGTCAGCACTTTGGGACTGGCTGTCTCTTCACCCCCTGCCCCTTTTGCTGGGACTCCCTGATGTTAAGTTGCCGTCCTCAGATGTTTCCCTGTGGAGCCCCGTATCCAAACTTGTTGTTTAAAAAGCTTAATTGAAAAAAGGCTGGTAATTCTAGGGTATGATAGCACTGGCCAAAAAAGTGCTTGCATTTGCTGTTTACTGCAAAATGTGGCATTACAGATTTAGAAAAATAGAAGTGTCGGTATAGCCACAGACCACATCCTTGCTAGTTGTGTAGAGGCTGCATTTACTTAATTTTTTTCCAAGTTCAGACCACTGTTTGTTAGGTAACTGTAACTGCATTTATTGCTATTAGAAATGAGAAATTCTTACGCTACAAAGCAAGCACACAAGGTGGAAATGGCTGATTTGATTCAGCCAGGTGAGGAATGAAGGGCTTCACAGAAGCCAAACAGAACTGGCCTAGACTTGTCTTACGTTTGTTTCCAGTTGAACCTTGCCTTTAAATATCAGTGCAAAAATTCAGCATGAATGCAGAGAGAATAACTTTATTGCTGTGGTAATCTTGGTATTCTTACCTTATTTGCCATCTTTTAAAGTATTTTGTCATGACAAATGCATAAAACTACTTCTCATAAGAAATATCTTTGAGTGTATTTGTGATATGTGAGGATTGTGTGTATCCATAATAGAGATTAAATTGTCAGTCTGTAAATCTTATCTAAGACACAGAATAAATGTTAGGAAACCAATATTTGGTGTAGCATTCTTCTGAAATGTGTTCTTCAGTGTTCATTTGTCAAAAGGGACAGTGCTTCTAAATTAAAGACGTGGAGGCCTCTTAAAAGTTGTGTCCTGCTTTGTGATTTGGTTTGTATTCAGCCTTTTCTTTGATGGCCTCATTGACAATAAGCAAATGAGAAGGCCTTAGCACTGAGGAACACATAAATAACAGCTACAAAGAAAGGGCATGAGAGAAGCTTTGAAGTGGCATCTAGTTTTAATTTGAGTGGGAGAAAACCAGATGTGTCTTTGGGAGTCCTGGCCCAGTTTTTTTTTTTGTTTTTGTTTTGGGTTTTTTGGTTTTTTTTTTAAGAGGATAGGGAGCTCAACCAAATCCTTCAATGGAGAGACCCCAAACCAACAATTTCCACCCTGGTACTTTGATCTTTCTTGCCGCTTTTGAGTGAACTGTTCTGTTCCAGAGGAAAAATAGTCTAACCCTTCATTTTAACTGTGTGCATCATCCTGTACAACTGGATTACATAGCTGTCTTTTTCCATTCCAACTGCAGTGATCTGATTTCATTTCCTATCTAATATACTGACAAAGATGACAGCAATTTCAAAATGGCAAAACTGATCAGAATTTGTGTTTGGCTGACTTTTGTAACGTGTGTTAGAACAAAACATTGGTACGCAGCATTTTGGGTCAGCAGTCCTGTAAACACAAAATAGGATGAAAACAACGAAACCTGCTTGTGTAGGACTTCTGTTGGCCAGTTCTGCACCTGGAATGATGTGCTCAGTTGCTGCTTACAAATAGACTAATATCTCTGAATGATATATTTGAGAGCTTTTTTTTTCCCCAGTAGTTCTTGGACCACATTAAGCCGACAAAAAGATTGCTTTTGACTGTACGTTTAGTGAGTAGATTAAAACTATACAAGGTTTTTATTGAATATGTCTAGAAAATAAGAAAAATAATCCTATCTTCTAAAGAGATTAAGAGTCAAAGAATGGAAAGGAGAAAGAGAGTAGATAAGAGGGCAAATAACATGAGTCAAATTCAAGGTCACTGTAATTTCTAACCTGAACAGGATAAATCCTTTTGCTCTGAGGGCTTGTCCATGTGCCAGAACTAAGCTACCTTGTAAATGATGCCAAAGCTTGCAGTTTTCAGAGGAAAGGATTGAAAAGAAGTCTGGAAATTCTGGAGAAAAGGGGTCAAGTTCAGTTGGGTGCTGTTAGGTCGATATCAGTTGTCTTGCCCTGAGGTAACTAAAAATGGACCTTCCACCCATGTGAGGCTGCTTTGGTGTGGTTAGGGTTGTGTGTTTTTGTATTTATTGTTGGTTTGGAGTAGTTTGGTTTCGATTCTTTTATGGCAGGTATCAAACAACTACTGGAATCAAGTACAGACTCTTTATCTTGATGCATGCTATGAACTATGCTTTATCTCACGTTGAAATGCTTATCTCATGTCATCTTAGTGTCATTTCTGGAGCCTAGCACATTGCAGCAGCAAATATTAATGAGGAATAGTTTATGCCACATACCAAGTCTGGAGGCTCATGGATAGTAATGAAATACACAGGGAATTTTTTCCTGTCTTTGTCTCTAGTGTTTAGCATGCCATTAATAGGGATCCTCAAATAGTAAAGGTCAGTTATGGCCTTCAGAGAAAGTGCAGAAGACTTTGTGTGTGCTTATCCTGTGTTCTCAAAGCATAAGAAAAGCTGGAAGGAGGAGGCTGTATCTCTGCTTGCAAAGTAAAAAGTAACACTCTGGCTTCTAGCTGGCTGGGTCAAAGTGAATCACTCTCTTTCCACATAATGAAAGTACAGACACATAAATATACAGGGTTGAAGCTCTGAATTACATGTTGGACTTGGTAAAACATTGAAATTAGAGTCCTCAGTTTTAAAAAAAAAATAGGTTTTTTTGCTTTATTTCCACTGAGATCTATTGATGATGTATAGATTATTGTAGTATAATGAATGAAATTCTAAGTGTGTGTGTCCAGAAATTTATGGATAACTGAGCAACTGTCTAAATTGGATGGTGAAGATTGTGAATATAAAACTGTAGCTTGGCTTGAATAAAACTCTCTGTGCTCTGCAAGATGGAATTTAAAACAAATACCTTAACCTGCTGTTATGTGGGAGGATTATGACAATAATTATCAAGCTTTGCTACACCTTACGCAAGTATTTTGAGGAGTCTTGTCAAAATACCAGCTAAATTACTGCCAAAAACGCAATAATTAGGTGAGTAATGAAAAAAGTTTTCAAATGGAAGTATTTAAAACCTATTCATCCAGTTAGACATATTTACAGTCATCGCTCTTAGTTGCACAAGCCAGTGTTCACTCATGAGATTTCACTTGTGTCTAAGCTGAAGGGAAAGAAAAGTCTGGTTTTCCTTTGCCTTGCCCTTTTGGAAGGAAGTGATTATGCAGATCTAAAAGGGAAGTACTGTGCAATCCACAAGAACATGGTTCTTGTCTGTGATGTTTTCTGTCTTTTTGATGTAATCTCAACTGTCTCCTGTACATCTCAACATCTGTGTATGAGGAACTAGATGTTCCTCATCTAGTGAGGAAAACTGTGTTTAGTTCAAGGACTTTTTGGTGTTTTTGGAATGCCAAGTTGGTGTATGACTCAAACCTGAAGCAAAATATTCTTGAGTATTGCTTCCTCTGCTCTCCTCTCTCACTTTTCCGCCCTCTCCCTTCTTTCCCTCCTGGTTTTGTGTGGCTTCCCCGCAACAGTCTTCGAGTGTGGCCTCTTCTTGTATCATCAGTGAGGTGCACTCACACAAAACATGGGATGTGCCTCCTCTCCATACGAGTCTTGATAGTCCCTGAGCAGAAGTCCTGATCCACTTACTTCTACATTTATGGATGTCTGCTGACAGTCCCCTGTCAAGGTTTAATGCCAACAAGAAGGCAACGTTTTGGCAAAGTGTTTTGGCCAGCTCATCACTCAGAGGTTTTGTTTTTTCAATTTGGTGTGAGAGTTTCTGAAATGTCAGAGGGAAAAGAAAAAGAAAGTTTCTGAAAGGGAAGAAGAGGAATCACAAAAGTAAAAACACCCAACCAAAGAAACCTGGATATGCTTCCTCAGGAGTGTTTTGAATCTGAATTCTCTTTAATCTGGGCTGCTTTCCTTGGCAGGCATTGTGTGACCGTGGCAGTTAGGAATGGCTCAGGCTGTCCTCGGAGTGTCTCTTTCCTGTCTCCTCATTGTAACTGATACGCTTGTGCAACAACAGCTTCTTCAAGGGCTAAACTTAGCAATCTGCTGAATTTAGTACAAAGATAAAGTGCTGGCAATTGCCAGCTCATCAGTTAAGCTCTGTAACACAGTCTCTCCATTTAGGCATCAGTAGGTTTCTAAAATCCCAGTAGAGGAAGTGCAAAGAATTGGGTTATCTTTCTAATCTTTTACTCTAGGTTTCTGTAGGCTTATCCATTCATTCACCATGAAAGTCCTGAGCAGCACCCTGAATTAAAAAGTCACCTGCAGAAGCAGAACTGTGGTTGCAACCCCTCACTCTTATTCCAGTCACTGAGTATTTATCTGTAATACTGGAAATTTTAAACCACTATCTTCATGTCTGAAGGATGAAGGCAGTTGCTTTTACAGTAGAGTTATTTTATCTGTACAGAACAGTTATATATGTCTCACGTTCTTTATGTTTCTCTTGTCCTTGTCTAGCTGAAATCCTGTTTATGAATACATGAAATCATAGCAGAAGTGAATTATCTGTGCTCATATACAAACTAAAAACACTTTTACTACTGTAGTTTTTAAAACTCGAAGCAGTTACCAACCCAGAGCCAATGTTTTCCTTCTCTTTTTAGAGTATTAATGAACATTCTTCAATATTAGTTTTCATCCTTTTTCTTAGTGTATACATACATATACGCATTTGTGAGTGTGTACACTTATATTATTATATACTATAATGAAATACTTTTAATTGTTTTCACTGAACTGATACATTTGATGTGCTGGATTTACATAACTGAGCTGGAAAATCAAAACATTATTGCCTAATCCTTTTCTTCATCTCTCTTTCACAGTCATAATGAACGAAAAGTAACCTGCAAACATCCAGTAACAGGACAGCCATCGCAGGACAACTGTATTTTTGTTGTGAATGAGCAGTAAGTGCCTTCTGTTTCCCTCTATAAAACACAGGTTTTAAAGTCCATTAATAATGAAGTAGGATTCAGTGATTACTAGTGGCAATATTTATTTTTTTCCAAGTCAGACCAACATGTAGATAGTTTTACGTGTTTAAATTACTTGAAAGTAATGATAAATATTTTATACATTAGCCCAAATTAGTTGTACGATAGAAATGCATCCCATTTATGCACTGTATGAATTTCCACTTGTCACTTTAGTTACTCTGTAATTTGAGCAAATGACCTAGATATTATATAGCAATCAAATAAACTTCCAGAAAGGGATAAATTTTATAATCACTTAGGGACAATCGCAAGCTGTTAATCTATAATGTTTTGCCTGATAGTTCCTCCTCAGTTGGTTATTTCCTTGGCCAGCTGGGACACTTTGTGAATCATTAGGTAATAACTTGGGTTTGCTGCCTTTGCATTGGTTTTGTAGAATACACAACAACACAAGGTCTGAATGGAACTCACACCTGACCTCAAGATTTTATTGGTGTCTGGGTTCTGGGTGTCCTACTCACCACCATTGCTGCAACACGTTACACGGTGGCTCGAGTGAAAACCAGCAGAACTGGCCAAATTTCACAAATGTGCCTGGTCTCACCCAAGTGGGGCAAAGCCAGATGGGGCCTTTGGAGAGCGTTTCTTCCCATTTCCATCTCATGCTCATACTTGTCTTTTTCCCTCCCACCAACACCTTGTTCTAATAGAGAAATTCTATTTTTAAGCAACACCTTAAAACCCATCTATAATAGATTGGAGTTTAAAACACAGTGCAGGTAACTCTGCAATGAAGTGTGAATTGCTTTCAGATTGGAAAAGTAGGACACAGGCTGCACAAGGCTACATCTAGGGGTGCTTTTTATTAGCAGTCTGCACACACAGCATGTTCCAGTGCTATTACATATTCTATTTTCAGGACTGCTGCAGCAATGTCATCTGAAGAAAAGAAGGAGCGACCTGTAAGCATGATATGTGAAGCAACTAACTATAATCTGACATCAGATTATGCTGCTCATCCAATGAGCCCTGTGGGCAGAGTAAGTCTTTATGTCCAAATAAATTAGAACTCAAATGATTCAGTTATTCCACAAGGTACTAGACAGTGCTATGTGTTAGTGTTCAACAGAAAAAGAGAAGCAAAGCTTATCTGTTCTTCAGGGCACTTGACTCCTTCCACGTTTCATTTGGAAACTGAAGTGTCTGAAACAAATTGTCACTGTAGCTGGAATTTTTAGGGTACCTCAGACCTTAGGAGTTGCACGTACTTAAATTGACCTTTCTGATCTGTGTGAACAGCAAAACCTTGAGTGACTGATGAGGCATCTGGGCTAGCATCGGTACAGAAATTGCTCCATCACAAACAATTGCCTGGGTGTCTCCAGGTAAAACTGAGAGAGTTGGGATTGTGTGCAAGAAGTTGTGAGAGAGATGGGAGGTGACTCTGTGCTGAACAGCAGATGCCAGGATTTCCTGCCGTTGGAGCAGAAGTCCTGGCTTCCTAGGAAAATTCCTGGTAAATGTTTAGAAGAATCCTCAAATTATGTTTTACTTCTCCAATCACACAGTTTTTCAGGAGGTTAAGGTAAATTCCCAGATGTTCTTATCACCTTTCTTTTTAGTTTGCAGCTTTCATGAGAGAGAAGTGCACTTGCTACAAAATTAAGAAGTGCCTTGAGTTTTCTAATAGACCAAGATGGCAGCTTTGATCAGTGATGACAGACAAGAGCTGTCATCTCTTCTACCCAGTAGTTAACAGTTAAATAAGGGGAAAAAAACCCTATACTTTAGCTGGTCATTGAAAATGTTAACCCTGAGAAGTGCTTTTTCAGCAGATTAATCCAGCCTGCAAGGGAAAAATAAACTTTGGAATGTGTTCTAACTGAGCAAATTCCTTAATGTCAGAAACTTGGATTGGAGTATTTGACTTACCATGTGGTAAGGTGCATTGCAAGGTTCCTTTAAGTGCATTTTGAAAACTTTTTGTTGTTTTAAATATCTCATGAGACAGGCAGAATCCTTGACCTACATTAGAAAACTGTTATTTAATGAGAAAAGTGTCTTAATCTATTAATGTTGCTGGGGGGAAAAATAGAGAGTCACAGATGTATTATGAACTGTAACAAAATCCATTTCAACTTTCATATGATCATGTTTAAGTCCATGCAGGAAAACCAGTTCAAAATACAACAAACTAGAAAACCCCCAAACAACAACAGTCAAAAATAAACTCAAAACCAGCTAAGCCCTAAAACAGCCAAGGTATCAAAAAACCCAAGGTAATTTCTTGTTAGAGTCATAATAGTGATGTAGAATGCAATAATTACATAGCTAGTTCTCTTGAAATTCATTTTCTGGGAAGCAATCTCAGGTTAAATATGCAAAATTAATTACAATTTAGGAGCATGTGTCTTACATTTTTCGCACTTCTCTTTCAAAAGAGAAGTTGAAAATGCCCTTTAGCCTAGTGTTTGTTTCATAGTCTTCTAGAAGGAAATTGAGATTTCTGTGGCCCAGTTACTGTGATTGCTTTTATTTTCATTGTTTAATGACACTTTAATTTCCTGTTGTTCTGCTTTTCATTCCTCCTGATCTAGTTATTTAAATACACTTAAAATATTAATATGATTATTGTGGCTGTATTTGCAACTACTGTACATCAGTTTCCAGACGTGAATTTGTCTGAATTAGTGCAACACCATTTAAAAAGCGTTGGTTTAGGGGAGGTGAATGATGGCAAAGTAGAACCACAGCTCATATCAGTCTGCCTTTTCTGGCAGCTATTCAAGGCTAATGAGTTGAATCATTTCTGAAGATGACTATCTAGAAATGGCTCATGGGTTGTACCTGGATACAAAACTGATTTTCTTCTGTGTTTTTACTCATGTCTTCAAACAGTAGAGCCTGAAATTCTTAGCTGTCTTGCTCACTTTTGAACATCGTATGTAGAGGCCTGGTGTAATTTAGCACAATAAAACAGGAATAAAATGATAGTGAGGGAAGTTACAGAGAATTAATTAGAGAGGAAAAGGATGCTTCGTGTGGTTGCCAAACCAGTTTTTTTAGGTGTTTTTTTGTTTTCAGAGGTAACTCATGAACACACCTGATACTGGAATGCAATGAGGAATGGAAAGAAGGTTTGGAGTACAACTAAAGTTTCAGCCAGTTGAGGGGTGCAGGAGAAAGTTCATCCTTGCATTAATGTTAATTGGTCCCAGATAGATGTGGAACTTGGAGAAGTTTCTATTTAGTGTCAGAAAGACTCTCTGGAGTCTAATGCTGTTGCTGACCAGAGGCTAATATGAGGTGATGAAAAAATCAGCTCCTGCCCAGTAAAAGTGTTAATTCTAATCTCCCTTTGCCACTGTATACATGAGGGGGGCCAAATAACACATTACAGCTCTGTTAAGTGCTGCTTATTTCCTGTTAGCTTGAAGCAAATTTCCAAACATGAAGCCACTAGCACAGACCCCTGGCTGTGAAAAAGGTCTGCACAGGCTTCAGATTGCTACAGAAGTATTTGTTTTCATCTCTCTGTAGAATTAAGGAATTGTTCTTGTAGTTGTCTCTTTTTAGCTTATTTTTCTTCCTGCTGTTAAAATCACTACCTAGACAAACAGGATTATACATCATAAATTGCTTTTTAATGTGTAAAGTCAGTAACCCTCCATGGTTCAGATCTGCTGCTCTTCATTGCTGTCCTGCTTATCAGCAGAATAAGATGAACAGTTTCCTCACAGAAAGTGATGTGGAGTGTTAGGAGAGCTGCTGGGGAGCTCCTGGGAACTCCATTACAGCTGGGATGTTTCCCAGTGCTCATAAATATTAATCAGTTTGTTCAGAGGTATTCCAAGCCAGTCCAGCTCTGAATGGCTGGTGTAGGTGTAGCCATACAGGTCTGCCCAGGACCCAGGTTAGCTGGAAATTTTGGATTAACAGTCACAAGGTTCATTGGCAAACAGCAGAGGGAACAGGAGCAGTGGGAAGGTGCTCAGAGCTGAACATCTGCACTGTGTTTCCATGGTTTATATTCAGACCAGTGCTCCTTGTGCATCTTGTATTTTAGTCTTGCCTGAATGAAATCCAGTTTGCTTTATTATGCAAACCAAAGCACACTAAGAGTGAATGATTGGGGGATTTGTTTCAAGAACAACCTCTTGGTCTAAGCTAAAATGCTGAGGCAGAAACCCACTCAGCTCATGGAAAACTGCAGCACTGGAAGGCACTGAAATTGCCTACAAAATCCAGAAAGTAGCACTGTGTTATTTTGTGGTTTGGAAGATAATGTAAGCCTTGAGGACTGGAAACATATTTTTAAACAGAAGTTAAAAATAACAAAGATTCAGATTTGTACTCTCTGAGTTTACAAGCAGAAAATTTCCTTATTAGCAAGGTTCTCAACCTGTGTTTTTCAAATATGTGTGCAATAAATTTAATGTTAATTAATGACTTCAGTGCTAGTTCTGAACTGGGAAGAAACCTCCCATAAATCCTGTGTTTTCTACCAGCTAAGCAGAGAGAAACACTACATGCAGAGTGATGAAATATGCAGCCCCCAATGCTGACTGGTCTGTTGCCCAGAGTTCAAAACCCTGCTGGTGTTTGCTTTTCCAGTTTTGGAAAACAGTGACTATCACTGGCTGGACATCCTGGCTTCTTTCTCATTGCTGGATTTGTGCAGGGTTCTTCCCATAGGTGCTGATTTTGGGGGCATCTCAGCTGCCTTAGAATGGATCAGATGGTACCAGGTGTGACTCTAAGTTTGTTTGCTCTGTTACCTTCTCCACCTTCCCACAAGTGGTTAGTAGTTGGATCATTCATCCACTATCTTCTTTTTCTCTTAGCCTTCTCCAGAAACTGGAGCTGGGCAATATTTCCTGTATTTTTTTTGTGCTGTGGGATAAAAAGTACTTCAGCTCTTCAGTTCTTATTTTTTTCCCCTTTCAGTCACAGTTTGAGATAATTAGTTCGAGAGACCAGGGATCCCAGGCATAACAAGAGGAGGAAGTGATCTAAAGTCTGAGAACTCATAATTAGTTTATATATGCACCTACAGTATTTCAATATCCCAAAATACTCATTGTCTTCAGGTTCAGAGTTTGTTGTGAAGTTATTCTCTTTATGCAGTGTGTGGTAAAATAATTACAAGTCATCGAAAGTGTTCTGTGTATTAACTAAAATTAGAAGGCACTTGTGATGCTGCATTTAATTAAAGGAGGTTTGTATTCACAGTTGGTAGGATGTAACCCATTAAAACTCTGCTGTTAGCTCAGTGAAATTGGAGTCAATATGGGTTTTTGTCAGACCTGCCTTAGAGAAAGCTGTCTAAATTATCTGAATTTGTTAGACTTGACATAAGTAGTTGGTTGTCTTCAGAAGCATCCTTAATGTGTTAGCTATTTTTACAAGTATAGGAATTCTGGAGCACTCTTGAGGCTTTTTGTACCTTTAATATCTAATATTAGAGTAGGTATGAGTGTTATAAATAATTTTTGATCAAAGTGTTAGCACAGCTTTTGTGTGATATACCAATACAGAAATCATACAGGTTAACAGAGAGAGATGTAGTTCACTTTATAGATGGGTTTTTTTGTTATATATTTCTTTCTCACAGCTGGATGTCATAAATCTTTTGGCTTCTTAAAAATCTTTGTCCATTTTGCACCGATAGAATTTTTCAGAAGAAAATGTGGAAGTTTTTTACTTCTATTCTTAATTAGGTTTTCAATTTGCTTGCTCTGTCTTGCTTTTCAGAATGGAGTCAGATTTCTGTATCTCCAAGGGAAATGAAAAGCACTCTGATTGTGTTTATATTCCCTCATGATTCTTGCAAAAAAGAAATACAAAACATCCTTCATTGTGTTGCAGACTTTAGGCAAGCACACAGAGTTTTTTGTAATTTTTTTTTTTGCCAAGCAACATTGTATCTTCAGTTAATGGCATTACTGACAAAAGCTGCACATCATTTTAAATTAAGTTTTCAGTTCATGATTTTCAACCCACTGCAGGATTCTCTCTGAAGCACGTATAAAACCCAGCTTAGTTCTGTTGTGTGTGTTGAGAGAATTTCCACAGAGAAACCCCACACCCTCAATTGCAGCAAAGCCTGAGTGGTTGTTCAGCATCCCTCCTTTAGGAATTTTGCATAACCTCATGATTAGTCTCAGTAGCAGAGACAGGGAGGCTGAAACACAAGATTGTATTGTCTCTGTTCAGATGGTGGATTTGAAGCAGAGACGTGAATGCAGCTCTAAAAACTTCCTTGAACTTTCCTTCTGCACAGGAGTGTACTTTGCTCCATCCCATCTCGTGGTCTCTGAAGCACCAATTCTTACAGAATTTAAAACACGAGTAAATGTTCAGCTCGTTTAGTTGCAGAACAAACTTTGGAAATGTAGGCTGAGAAAAGTGAAGTGTGAATTGGCAAAGCACTGCAGGTTTCTTTGTGCCTTTTCCAGTTTCTTTTGGTTATTCGAGTAGAAGGATGAAATCTAAAGTGGTTTATTTTTCCTGCTTCTCTTAATCACATGTGATCATTGCAAGATTGTAAAAAAGTGTGAGCAGCAGCTGATAGGAGCTCTGGAGTTTTATGGAAAGGTTTCTAAGTAGACTTCGGTGCAAGCAAGTAAAATGAAGAACATTCAAACAAACGAAGAGATGACAGAATAAAGAAAGAATACCTAAAATGAGTCTATTTTAGGAAAGGGGGAGTTACGTCTTCTTGGAATCTGAACAAGTTTTCATGTGTTAGGTCAGTGTTGGAAGCAGGAAAGAGTAGAGTTTCTTGCCCAGGTGATGTGATTTTTCATAATTAATAATTCTGTGAGTTTACTTCTCTTTCTACAGCTCAGTAGGCATTCTTCCTACTTTAGAAGAAAGTCAGATATGTGTTTGGTTGGTTTTTTTCTTGTTTAAAAAAACCCCAAAACATCTTTAAATACTTGTCTTGGGATTTATCTTTATACTCTCTGCAGAAGAAAAGAAAGAAATGCTGAATGCAGCAGAACCATCACAATAATTATTTACCTAAAAAAAGAGTACAGTTTGTGTTCTGCAGTCCCCCAGAGGAAAACATATAAGAAAAAGATCATAAGGAAAAAAAAAGCATTTTGGTTTCTGCACAGTTATTGATGTCATGGTGTCTTTAACGTGTTCAATTCAATTTAGACATCGAGATCTTCAAAGAAGGTTCATAATTTTGGAAAGAGATCCAACTCCATAAAGAGAAATCCTAATGCACCAGTTGTCAGACGAGGCTGGCTCTACAAACAGGTATTCTGCCCCTCTTCACCCTCTGCTTTTTTTTCCTCTGATGTGTGTAGTACAAAAGACAGCCACTTGTATAAAATATAAAATGTGATAGCAATAGCACAATGAGCTATAAACTGGTCTTCAGTTAATTAACTACTTACTGGGTATCAGTGATACAAATAAGGACATCAGACCAGTAAAGAACATTGATAGATTATATATCCATGATTCTCTCTAAAATAACTAAGCAGATGTTGGTAGTAAATAGCTGATTTAATTTCAGGCATGTCAAGATAATGGGATAAGGGGGTATGATCCAGAATACTGGAGGGTTTAATGTTTCTTTTGATAGACCATATGTATTTTTCTTTTTTCTAAAAGTAACATTTTTAATTAAAAAATTGTAAATTTCTTCATAAATTTCACATAGATATGGCTATTTTCTTAATTCAAAGATAATCATCTTAAAACCAGAGATTATTTTAGGCTTTCCCATAGGAGTGTACACTAATCTGAAGTATGTGCTCTTTAGTACTGTGACAGTGTTCTAGCCTGCTGTAGATCTGCTATTCTGCAATACCAGACTACACTTGCATTTTACTGGTTTGCAGGAATTCAGAGTGCAGTAGCTTGATCAAAAAATATGAACAACAAAAACCATTAGGCCATATTAAGAATCTATTTTTTAAATGCACCAAGAACCCTGGAGGAACTCACAATTTAAACTCAGCTGAGACAAATGTGTGTGTGTAATTTTGATCTACATTGTCATTTACCGCGCCTACTCACATAGACTGGAATGACCTGCGTACATTTCTGGGTGCTGGTGATGAGTCAGTTTTTAAAAACTGCTCAGATAATAAGATGTAGAAGTGTCTGTTTAGTGGAAGATTTTTCCCAGGTTTAGGTAATCCTGTGGCCTTCACTCTCATTCAGTGTTAAGGGTGGAAAATTCTCACGTAGGTGAGAGGTTTTGTTGCTGTCTTTTGGGGCACAGAACCACAGTTGTCTTGGTTGGAAAGGACCTCATGATAATCGAGCACAACTCCTCTGCTCAAGCAGGCTCAGCTAGAGCAGGGTCATAGATCATGGAATCATGGAATATGCTGAGGTGGAAAGGACACATCAGGATCATTGAGTCCAACTCCTGGCCCTGCACAGGACATCCCCAGCATCACACGATGTGCTTGAGAGTTTTGGACAGGACTTTGTCCAGCTGGGCTTTGAATATCCTCACTGATGGAGTCTGCACCACAACCTCTCTGGCAGCTTGTGGCAGTATTTGACCATTCTCACAGTAAAAAAGTTTTACCTCTGCTCAGGTGGAAATGTTTTTTAATTTGTGCCCATTGTTTATTTTCTTGTCCGTGAAAAAAAATTGGCTCCACATTCTTTACAGTCTTTCATTTTTCTCTTTATACTGATTTATACTTTCATATTTATACTGATAAGATGCCTCCTGAGCTGCTCCCTCCCCAGACTGAACAGTCCCAGCTCTAACCCTGCTTTCATATGGAAGGTGCTCCAATCCCTCAGTCATTTCTGTGGCCCTTTGCTGGCTTCCCTCCAGTGTGTTCATGTTTCTCTTGTACCAGTGAGGCCAGTGCTGGAGCAGCCCTGCAGCCAGACCTCTGTAGTGCTGAGCAGAGAGGAAGGATGTCCTCCCTCCAGCTGTTGGCAGCTCTGCTGATGCAGTCTGGGGTGCTGCTGCCCTTCTCTGCCATGAGGATGCATTCCTGGCTCATGTTGGTACGTGGGGTTATTCCTCTCCAGATGGAGGACTGAGCATTTCCCTCTGTTGAACTTCAAGAGATCCTGCTCTGCCCAATTTCCCAGCCTGTCGAGGTGCCTCTGAGCGACAGCACAACCATCTGGAGTATGAGCCCCTCCTCATAACTCTGATTATGTGCAGACTTGCTGAGGGTGAGCTCTGTGCCTGTGTGCAGCTCATTAATGAAGTTGTTAATTTGTCTTGGCCGTGGTATTGACCCCTGGGGCAGAGCACGAGGCACTGGCCGCCCACTCCTTGGGCCTGGCACTCCAATCAGTTTTTAATCCACCTCAGTGTTGGAGAGGGTTTATGTGGTAAACAATTTCAGTGCTGGGATGTTTGGTGTTCTTAAGAAAAGGTGCTGCTGTACATTTCCATGTTGCAGTAGTCCTTGAAAGGCAGTTTAGTCAAGAGTTTTATCAACAGATATGATCTTCAGGAATTTACAGTGAAAGTTTGTGCAGGTTTCTTTCTGATAGTGAGATAAAGTTCATGTAATCAAAGAGCGGCAATTTTTAATTCAAGGTGTGCTGTCTAAGTGCATGTAATGATCTTCTGTTATTTTCCTGCTAATTTTTAAGTCCAGAGCCAGGTCCCTTTTTGGAAGATGTTTGCAGTGAACATACTTTTTCTGAATAATATTTCCCTGTTAATGCTGGGTTTATCCTTTCTTCTTCTTTCAGCTCGTTTCCCCCACCCCAAAAAGAGCGGAGCTTGAAATACGAGGCTAAAAATTATCCTGACTTTTCTTGGGTGGGGGAACTACCCCATAAACAAACCCACCTCACAGTTTTTCATTATAGAATCCCTCTTCTTCATTGTCACAACACCTATTTCCTACAAGAATATTGCGAATTCGCACGTACTTTTCTTCTTGGAACAGATTAACATATTTATTAAATCTGATTCTACCAGGATGACTGTGCTGCAATGCTCTGGCTTATTTACACTGTGGTAGTGGTGGCAACCTTTCATTCTGAGTTGTGTGGTGTAAATTGGCTGTAAGCATAAAAGAAAATTAAATTGCTGTAGGAGTAACCTTTATTTGGGAAAGAAGTTTGCTCTGGATTTATGAGTGGTAGTAGAAGACAAAGTTTCTTCAGAAAATAAAGGAGGATGTACCTTGCTCTTTAAGAGAATACCGTGTATTATCTTGCTCTTTAGGAGCAAAAAGCTTTTTTTTAATTAGTTAAACAGTAGAATTGTAATCTGTAACATGAAAAGGAGGCTCAGAGGGAGCCTCCCTCCTCTCTACAGCTGCCTAAGAGGAGATTGTAGTGAGCTCTCTTCTCTCGGGTGACAAGTGACAACACAAAAGGAAATAGCCTCAAGTTTTAGGTAGGATATTAGGAGAAAATTCTTCACCAGAAGGGTTGTCAGGCGTCGGAACTGGCTGCCCAGGGAAGTGGTTGGTTTAATTACCCTGAAGGTGTAATTAGCTGTGTTAATGTGGCCCTTGAGGACATGGTTTAGTGGTGGACTTGGCACTGCTGGGTGACAGTTGGATTCGATGATCTAAGTGGCCTTTCCAACCTAAACGATTGTGTGATTCTCTGATAACTTCAGGCTTCTGGGTCACAGCCTTTGTTTGCAGTGACAGGTCAGATGAGAAGTCAGATACTTGAAATAGCCAGGAAAAGGAGCTAGCTGTGCAGTGCCTGGTTTGCTCTGTGAGCCACTGCTGTCACCTGTCTGAGCGTTCTCACTTGGCCTCTGTGGTTCCTGCAGGACAGCACTGGAATGAAGCTGTGGAAGAAGAGGTGGTTTGTGCTCTCAGATCTGTGTCTCTTCTACTACAGAGGTAAGTTCAGCTCCTGAGAGCTTCCTTCGCTAATTTTGCTGGGAGCAGATCAATTTTGACACACCATTCAAATGTAAGAAATAAGTTGCTACTTAACTGAACGGATTAAAATAGTTGTGTAGCTGTCAATATCCAGGCCTGCTACTCTCTTTCTTTTATTTTCCTTTTCTTTTCTTTTCTTTTCTTTTCTCTTTTCTTTTCTTTTCTTTTCTTTTCTTTTCTTTTCTTTTCTTTTTTCTTTTCTTTTCTTTTCTTTTTTCTTTTCTTTTCTTTTCTTTTCTTTTCTTTTCTTTTCTTTTCTTTTCTTTTCTTTTCTTTTCTTTTCTTTTCTTT
>JAVTVJ010000195.1:0-61190 GCA_034509425.1 Eopsaltria australis
TACGTATTCCCACTAAAAAGATGCATTGATGTTTCTTTCATTAAATCAAAGTGCCACGCAAACCTGGGGGCGAGATACCTTCACTATGTGGTGATACCTTCACTTATCAAGTGGACTTTCAGTGTTTTATGGGATTACAGAGAAACACCCACCGCTGGCCCGCGCGGTGCCGCCGCTGCCCGCGCTCACCTCAGCCGCACCATGCCGCGGCTCTCCGCCCGCTGCGCCAGCTCCCGCCAGCCCTTGCCGGGCGCCGCGCGGTCTAGCAGCTCGCTGAGCCTGCGGAGCAGCGGCCCGGCCAGGCGGCTGAGGCAGCGGCCCCGCCGCACCGCGCTCCACCGCTACCCGCCGGGGCGGTGCCGCCGCCCGGAAGGAAGCGCCGCGCGGGGCAGCGTGGGACGGGGTGGCGCTGAGGAGGCGTAAACCAGACAAAGCCACAGGATGCTGAGGGCAGGGGTCTCGCTTTGAGGAGAAACAGCTTTATCCAACTGCAACCAGCACGGCCATGGACTCTCCTCCTTGACACAACTTCCCCCAGCCTGCAGCCACTCTCCAAGCGTGCAGCGTAAGGGGCACTTTGCCTCCTTTAGCGGGGGAGAGGAGGGGCTGCTCAGGAAGAGCCTCCCAAGGAGATCGTCATCACTGCAAACGGACCGCTGATCTGAGGCGAATTCTCACCTCTCTGGTATTGCAACTTGCTCAAAGTGGACTGAAAGGGCCTAAGAAAGTAATTTTACTAACATTTTTAATCTGTGATCAAGCATTCGGGTTGCTCAGAGAGGTGATAGATGCCCCATCCCTGGAAGTGTTCAAGGTCAGGTTGGACGGGGCTTGGAACAACTTGCTCTGGTGGAAGGCGTCCCTGCCCATGTTGGTGTTGGACTATATGACCCTTAAAAGTCCCTTCCAACCCAAACTGTTCCGATTTGAATGTGGCTGCCTCTCATTTCTTTGGGGGTTATTTTGACTATTAGGCTTTTATATAAAACATAGATATCCTTGTTGCAATTTCTGAATGAGAGTGATTGAAGGTGCTATATTTATTGCCGAACACCCCATTTTCCTATCTGTCTAGATAACACAGGGAGCAAGAAGTATTTAGCACAGTAGTATCTCATAACCACTTTTAGCTGCACGTCCTGCAAAATGCTTAAGAAAAAACTTGGCACAAAAGTTGCTTTTCAGCCTCTTCCAGATCCCTTGAGCTCAGGGCAGTTTGTGCAATTCATTCCAGTTCCTCCTGTGTAAGATGTGTCTCCTTGGGTACCAAGAGTGGAAGTACTTTCTTACTTCAGAATTCATTTATTTGAGGGATGAGAATCATTAGGTGAATTTCTGTGTAGTGATTATGAAAAGTCCACTGTCCACCTTTGATTTCCTCAGCTAGCTTGTTTAGGCACTGTGGATTTTCTCATGCTCAGCAGAACTTTTGTGTGCTTAGCTTCCAGCAAGTAAGAAATTCCCAATATGCCTAGGAGAGCAGTTAGGCACGTGCTTCAAAAAACAACCCAGTGCTTTGTTATGAAAAGCTAAGGCCAACACTTCCTCTGTGTCAAGGCCATTAGGAAATTCCTATGAACTTCTATGGAAATAGGATGTGCCCTCTCCTCACTGCCAACTCCCTGTCTGGCAGAGGTTTTCCCAGGAAGGGCCATCTGCTGCATTTAATGAAATAATCTCTCTTAAAAGTCAAACTGTTCAGTGATCAGACTCCCTATCCTGAGGTCACACTCCAAAACATCACCGAAGCCGTTGGCTGGCTTGCAGCTCCCAACAACACGCACAAATTCAGCTTCCTTTGTCTCCAGCAGGGAGGCCCAGCCCAGGACCAGCCTGTGCCAGAACGTCCACAAAGTGCTCGAGGGTAAGTGAGGGGTCGGGGTGTTTGGACTTTGAAAATTACTTGTTTGCTTTTTTCTCCTGTGGGTAAATAGAATGTGTATCATAAAAGACAAATAAAGAAGAGCAATTTACTTAATGCACTGCATGGATATAGTGATTTATACTGCTATTGACCAGGAAATGGGATTTGTTATTTCCTTCTGCTAAAGAGCCATTTTTTCCTATCCTGATAGATTTGGGTTTTTTAAAACATGTTGAATTTAGAATTCTGCTCACTGTTTCTGAAACTACACTCTGGTACTATTTCTACCAAGTCTCAGTAAGACAAAATTGCAAAAGTTGTATGAAAGCAAGCTTCCTTCTCTAAAGAATGTGTAAGTGATACCAGGTATCCTGAAAAACACATTTATCCATTCTAAATATTTATTGCATGGTCTAATACTCATTAGGTAAAAAGTTCCTCCATTCTTGAGAAAAAAATCTGATCACTTGGTAGCAATAGATGATTTCCAGGCTTCATGAATTGCTCAGTCTGACAGGGTCAGATGCTTGACAGATGTTAAAAATAGATTAAGACAGATCAGTGTTAAGAGTTGTGCTGATTGCTTATTTTAATTACTCTATATTAAGGTGTTTGTTTGACATGTGCAGAACCAGTAATTTATTATTCCATTTAGCTGATGAATTATGGCTGTGGTGTTTTTATACCATGGTGCTGTTTACAGTGAGTACTGCAGTAATCAACAAGTTGTCAAAAAGCCTTGGATATTGGCAGTTGAAGAACTGCAATATATCACAGAATTTTTGGCAAGGGCATATTTTCCAGACATCTGCTTTTTGAACAACCACAACTTCACTGATGTTTCTCTTACCTAGACCTTGTTAATCCAATAGATAGTGTGGTAACTGGTTTAGATAATACAGTGTTTCTGTAGTTCGGTTTCTGACACTGTCTTAGGTTAGGCTAGAGGGGTCAAAATCTAAGAAGTGATCTGAGCTGCAGGAATGCAGGAAGGCATACAGCTTCCTTCCTGCGAGAGAGAGAGCTAATAATCAGGTAGTTTTAAGAATTGATAGGTAAGTGAACCAATTAAAAAGTTAGTCCGCTTTTAGGGAAAAAACTATATATAAGCAGAGACTTTCTGACGCTCTTCCTCTTTAGAATTGCTGCTGCTGTGTAGAGAGGAGCAACTCTTGCTTCTCTCGCTAGTAAGGCTCAAGCGCTTTCCCCCTCCCCCCCCCCCCCTCCAAAGGAGGGATGGGGTGGGGAAGGGAGGTTTTACGGCAGCCGTGCCGTTGCAGCCGGGCAGGCATGGGGGAGGAAACGATTAGAATTTTCAGCAGATCTAGCTCAACCGGTGTGTCAGTTACACAAGAGGGAGAGCTGGGCCAGGCAAGGACCGGGCCGGACTCTATCCAGCTCGGGCCAGGCCCTGCTCTGTCACCTCGGGCCCAGATGGCCCCACTAGGCCGAGCCAGCTTGGCAGAGCCAAGCAGAGACTCTGAAAGCGTCTAGCATTCAACTCGGACCTGTTCAAGCAGCCCGGCAAAGAGCACGTGATCTTCACACTGCTGGAGAGAGAGAGACAGAGATTAACTCTCTCCATGCCTGGACTAAACTCACAGACACCCATCCTTCCTCGCAGAGAGAGGAACGAGTGAGGACATCTACATAGTGCAGCGCAGAGACTTTACAGTCAGTGAAGAAAGCAGAACTGATACTAAAAAGGGGGTGCATGGGACGTTGCTTCAAGAGTGAAGCTGAAAACTCTTTTGGAGAACCATGGTTGGGGACTGAGCTAATAAATTCTCTGTAATATATGAAGATATAGTCCAAAGGAGGATGTGAAGTTCTTATTGCAGCCAATGAACTGAAATACCTAAGTACAGACAAGTAAGTGTTGAAAAAGTACAGCCTGATGAGAAACTAAAACCAAGAGAGAGGAAAGGCTGTGACCCAGAGCCCTGGTCCCGGGGAGAATGCTAGAGAACCTGAGTTGTCAGGAGAACCTGTGTTGCTAAGCACAGAAGAAGAGATTTTCTTTGTTGCTGCAATTGAACTGGGCATCCTTAAAACAAGTACCCTATAGACTGTTCATAACCCACCATAGTGGCTGTAAGAAGGCTACTGGTGTGGGAGAGATCCACCATTAAGCTGAACTTTACTCCGGGCGGCGGTTAATGGTGAGGCAGAAGACCCATAAAAACTGTATTTTTCTTACAGAAGATCCATAGTGTAAGCAAAAGAAACTTCTCTCCCTAAATGAACTGAAACAAGAGCTGTTTCTGAGGTGGTAAACTGACTGGAAGTCAAAGTGTTGTCTTTTGTATGTTGTCAGGGAGAATGAAATGGAGAGTGGGGAAAGAGGGGTAGTCTGAAGAGTTTGTTCTAGTTTTTTCTTGAGGTTTTTTTTTTTCTTTTTTCCCTTTGTCTTAGATATATTAATAAAACTTCTTTGTACTTTATAAAGTTTGAGCCTGCTTTGCCTACTCCTAATCCTTATCTTACAACAAGCAATCAAGTAAATTTAAGTAAGTGTGCTAGCATTTAGCCACAAACCTAAATAAGCAAACTAAAACCACGACATTCAATGGTGCGTTGGCCGGGAAACCGAACCAAATAATGGGCAAATTAATGAGAGTTTGAGATAAAGATTGATTAGGAGAAATAATAGGCAACGCATGTATTAAAATACAAGATAAAGTAAATGGTAGTAGAAACTGTGTATTGTAGTAGTCATATAAAGTCTAGAAGTGAAGGTTTGTGTAAGAAGCTTTCTGTTTAGTTTAGTAATTTTTCTTATTCTAAGTAAAGATTGTATAATTAATGTAATTTTGATAATAAGTCTTATATATGGTTTTTCCTGAAGGCAAGAAGTGGAATGTCCTAGGTTAGGCCAGAGGGGTCAAAATCTAAGAAGTGATCTGAGCTGCAGGAATGCAGGAAGGCATACAGCTTCCTTCCTGCGAGAGAGAGAGCCAATAATCAGGTAGTTTTAAGAATTGATAGGTAAGTGAACCAATTAAAAAGTTAGTCCGCCTTCAGGGAAAAAACCATATATAAGCAGAGACTTTCTGACGCTCTTCCTCTTTAGACCTGCTGCTGCTGTGTAGAGAGGAGCAACTCCTGCTTCTCTCGCTAGTAAGGCTCAAGCGCTTTCCCCCTCCCCCCCCCCCCCTCCAAAGGAGGGATGGGGTGGGGAAGGGAGGTTTTACGGCAGCCGTGCTGCTGCAGCCGGGCAGGCATGGGGGAGGAAACGATTAGAATTTTCAGCAGATCCAGCTCAACCGGTGTGTCAGTTACACAAGAGGGAGAGCCGGGCCAGGCAAGGACCGGGCCGGACTCCATCCAGCTCGGGCCAGGCCCTGCCCTGTCACCCCGGGCCCAGATGGCCCCACCAGGCCGAGCCAGCTTGGCAGAGCCAAGCAGAGACTCTGAAAGCGTCTAGCATCCAGCTCGGACCTGTTGAAGCAGCCTGGCAAAGAGCACGTGATCCTCACACTGCCGGAGAGAGAGAGACAGAGATTAACTCTCTCCATGCCTGGACTAAACTCACAGACACCCATCCTTCCTCGCAGAGAGAGGACGAGTGGAGGACATCTAAATAGTGCAGCGCAGAGACTTTACGTCCAGTGAGGAAAGCAGAACTGATACTAAAAAGGGGGTGCATTGGAAGTTGCTTCAAGAGTGAAGCTGAAAACTCTTTTGGAGAACCATGGTTGGGGACTGAGCTAATAAATTCTCTGTAATATATGAAGATATAGTCCAAAGGGGGATGTGAGGTTCTTATTGCAGCCAATGAACTGAAATACCTAAGTACAGACAAGTAAGTGTTGAAAGTACAGCCTGATGAGAAACTAAACCCCAGAGAGTGGAAAGGCTGTGACCCAGAGCCGCTGGTCAGGGAGAATGCTAGAAACCTGGTTGTCAGAGAACTGTGTTGCTAAGCACAGAAGAAGAGATTTTCTTTGTTGCTGCAATTGAACTGCATCCTTAAAACAAGTACCCTATAGACTGGTTCATACCCGCCATAGTGGCTGTGGAAGGCTACTGGTGTGGAGAGATCCACCATTAAGCTGACTTTACTCCGGGCGCGTTAATGGTGAGGCAGAAAGACCCTAAAAACTGTATTTTCTTACAGAGATCCATAGTGTAAGCAAAAGAAACTTCTCTCCCTGAATGAACTAGAACAAGAGCTGTTTCTGAGGTGGTAAACTGACTGGAGGTCAAAGTGTTGTCTTTTGTATGTTGTCAGAGAGAATGAAATGGAGAGGTGGGGAAGGAGGGGTGGTCTGGGGAGTTTGTTCTGGTTTTGTTTCTTGAGTTTTTTTTTTTTCTTTTTTTCCTTTGTCTTAGATATATTAATAAAACTTCTTTGTACTTTATAAAGTTTGAGCCTGCTTTGCCTACTCCTAATCCTTATCTTACAACAAGCAATCAAGTAAATTTAAGTAAGTGTGCTAGCATTTAGCCACAAACCTAAATAAGCAAACTAAAACCACGACAGACACTGTGCGCTTTCTGACAAGTATGCTGCTCAAGGTGTTCCATTTGGTTGTGGTATCTCAAAGGACTTGGAGAAGAATAATGTGGTTATAGTTATTGTTTGTATTCCAGACAAAACTGAACCAGGCAGAACTGTGAGGTGAAGAAACAAGTAGAAAATGCATCTTTGTAAATCTGTGCACATATGGGTTCTCATTACTACCCCATCAAATGTTTCACTCTGCAGTAAGCTCACTGCTGTATAAATCCTTACTATAGCCCTGTGGAGATTGGAGCTCACAAAATTACAGTGAATTCTGGTTTCTGTTCTCTTGGAGATTGTAACTTCTACCAGGTAACAATTTAAGAATGTAACCATGATCACAACACATTTGGAAAATGTTTTTATGGTGTTCCAAGTTGGAAAGCTTGTATAGACCAGGAATGGCATATCAGAAATTTCACGTGGAATTGATTCTATTAGTACTTATGGATGCACACAGCTTAGAAGATTCACAATGCCAATGTTGATGCAACTTTTAACCAAAAACTTGTGAAATCTTTGATTTCTGTTAAAGGAAAAGTTTAAACAGAGAACATCAGAAAAAGTATTTAAACATAGCAAAACATCCATGACAACCTTTTTGGAAAGATAAAGTTATATGTTTCAGATCATAAATATATTGTATGTATTTCCATATAGGTCATGTAATACCTCATTTTAGAAATGTAAATTGGTGTGTAATGTCTGTGTTTATTGTATAACTGAAAAGCCTTATGTTTTGTTTTGCTTTGGAAGAAGAAAAATGTTAAATTTCAAAAGATCTCTGTTGAGAGGTGCCCTGCATGAGAAGTAAAAAATGTGTATATTCCCAGATAAAAAACAGTCGGCAGGGTGGGAATGGGGAATTGGATGGAATTATAGCTGTTGAACTCTTAGAGGAGCTAAACAAATGCAAAGCTCTGTAGGAAAGCTAAGACATATTTGAGAAATATTTCCAGGGATAATGGCAAGGGAATTAGCATTAACCTTAGAACATAGCAGCATTGAAGCAGGACACTCAGATTTCACAGGTGACAGGATTTGTGTTATACATATGGTGCTGTAGTCAGTCAATCTTAGGATCCTGTGGTTAGTGGAGATTCCTTTCTGCCTTTTTTTTGTTTCTGTACCACTGTTGCTTCTTTCTGTTCCTTTAATCAATATTTCTTACATCCTGCCGTTCATACCAGCAAGCTTTCTGATTGGATCTATGTAATATATGACTATTTCTGTTCATCATCACGACAGGTTCTGTGGTTATTGGTGGTTTGGTTTGGAGATATTTCATGTTCATCTTAAATGAAGTCTATTTATATTGACCAGCTTTTTTTGTGGTTTAGCTACCTGTCCTGGTTTGAAAGACAGGTGTCTGTTAAGGAAGGCAGGAGCCTCCCTTGGAATGGGAAACTGTAACCCCTCTCCCTCCGAATTATTATAAATTTGAAATCAAGAGGCTCTCAGGTAAAGATATGGGAATAGGAATAACAGTTCTTTACTAATATCTAAAACAAAGCTAACAAATAACAACAACTATGACGTTAACCAACAAACAGAACCAGAAACCCAGTGGCAGCCTGCTTGGCTTCAGGCACCTTTTCCCTTTGATGCAGTTCCAGTCACAGCTTGCAGGGGGTGCTCTGGGTGTGATGATTCCCCGGTGGTTGCAGGGGGCGCTGCGGCATGAGCTCAGGTAGCACACGGCAATGGCGGCTGCCTGAGGCAGGGAGGGATGAAGGAGAGCCTTTGTTCCACAGACCCTCGGAGAGGCGGCTGGTGTCTGTGCTGCAGCAGGATCCCCGGACACAGCGAGCTGGGACGGCAAGAGGTCCCGGCGTGCAGGGGGAGCCCAGTTACAATGTAGCAAAAAACTCGGAGCGGCGTGGAGGAGCGGGGGAGAGACAGGCTGGTGGCAGGCAGCTCCTTATGGGGGTAGAGACAAAAACTCACAGCAGACAGACCGACAGTTCCCTGCTGGCTTCTGTCGTGGGTTGACCCCGGCCAGGGGCCAGGTGCCCACTCAGTCCCTCTATCACTCCCCCTCCCACTGGGAGAGGGGAGAGGGTAATATTGAAAAAGACTATCAGGGTGAGTAAAGGCAGTTTTATTACAGTGGGAAAAAAAAAATAGAACGAGCAAGTTGAAAGTTGCGTGCGCAAGAGCAAGAAGGGAAAACAATCAATCTCTACTTCCCATCAGCAGCGATGTCCAGACACTTTCTGGGAAGCAGGGCTCCAGCACGCGTGGTGGTTGTTCGAGGAGGCAAACATGGGCCAGCCCTGAGTTCCTCCTCCTCCTCCTCTCTTCCTTCTCTTATATATCTGAGCTGATGTCATATGGTATGGAATATCTCTTTGGCTGACTGGGGTCAGCTGGCCTGCTGGTGTCCCCTCCCAGGATCTTGCCCACCCCCATCCCCTTCAGTGGGGGAAGGAATGTCAGAGGGACAGCACAGCTTGGCAGTAGCCACAACACTGCTCTGTTATCAACACCAGCTACCAAAGCAAAGTACAGCAGTGTAAGGCCTGTGAGTTTTACCCCAGTCAGACCCAATACAATTTCCACCCCTTATTCCATACCATTTGCATCATGCTCAGAAATCCTTTTCTACTCACACATGCAATTTAAGCTACATCCTTAAACCATCCCCATCACATTAGCTACTGTCTCCTGTCCGAACAGGCCCAAGAGCCACCGCACGAGCTATTTCTTGTTTGATTTGCTCAAAGGCCTGTTTCTGCTCAGGGCCCCACTTGAAGTCATTCTTCTTCCGGGTCACTCGATAGAGGGGGCCCACAAGTTGACTATAGCCTGGAATGTGCATTCTCCAGAATCCTACAAGGCCCAAGAAAGCTTGTGTTTCTTTCTTAGTAACTGGTGGAGACATACTGGCAATTTTGTCAACCACCTCTGTAGGCACATGACGGCGCCCATCCTGCCATTTTATTCCTAGAACCTGGATTTCTGTGCAGGTCCCTTCACCTTACTTTGTTTTATGGCAAGACCAGCTTTCAGAAGAATTTGGATTATTTTCTTCCCTTTTTCAAAAACTTCTCTTGCTGTATCACCCCACACAATGATATCATCAATATATTGCAGGTGTTCCGGAGCTCCACCCTGTTCCAGAGCAGCCTGGATCAGGCCATGGCAGATGGTGGGGCTGTGTTTCCACCCCTGGGGCAGTCGGTTCCAGGTGTACTGGACACCCCTCCAAGTGAAAGCAAATTGTGGCCTGTACTCTGCTGCTAGAGGGATTGAGAAAAATGCATTAGCTATGTCAATCGTTGCATACCATTTGTCTGCTTTTGACTCTAGCTCATATTGGAGGTCCAACATGTTTGGTACGGCAGCACTTAGAGGTGGTGTGACTTCATTCAGGCCCCGATAGTCCACTGTCAGCCGCCATTCCCCATTTGACTTCCGCACTGGCCATATGGGGCTGTTGAAGGGTGAGCGGGTCCTGCTGATAACTCCTTGGCTCTCCAGTCGACGAATTAGTTCATGGATAGGAGTCCCGGAGTCCCGGTTGGTACGATACTGCCTCCGGTGCACTGTTCTGGTAGCAATCGGTACTTGTTGATCTTCCACCTGCAGCAATCCTACGATGAAGGGATCTTCTGAGAGGCCAGGCAGGGTGGATAACTGTTTGATCTTCTCTGTATTCACCGCAGCTATGCCAAAGGCCCATCGATCTCCCTTTGGATCCTTAAAATACCCTCTCCTGAGGTAGTCGATGCCAAGGATACAAGGGGCCTCTGGGCCAGTCACGATGGGGTGCCTTTGCCATCTGTCCCCTGTTAAGCTCACCTCAGCTTTTACTACCGACAACTCTTGGCATCCCCCTGTCACTCCAGAGATGCAGATGGCTTCTGCACTCTTGTGCCTTGATGGCATCAGTGTACACTGTGCACCGGTGTCCACTAAAGCTTTGTACTTCTGTGGATCTGATGTGCCAGGCCATCGAATGTACACAGTTCAGTATACCCGGTCATCCCTTTCCTCCTCCTGGCCGGAGGCAGGGACCCTCTATTCCTGTTCCTGGTCAGAGTATTCACTGTCTGACCTTTGTGATGCCAAATCAGAAGTTCTCTCCTCAGGACTGTAGGAAACAGTTTTAGTTTTCTTATATCTGGGAAATCGCTGATTGTCTTCTGGTCTTCTGTGGTAACTACACTGACAGTCTTCTTGGGTGGCCCCTTCTTAACAGGTCTCTTCCCCCTCAGTTCTCGGACCCGGGCGCTCAGCTTAGAGGTGGGTTCACCATCCCATTTCCTCATGTCCTCTCCATGCTCACGCAGAAAAACCAGAGCTCGTTACGTGGCCTGTTCTTGGGGATTCCTTTCCCTCTGACTGGGGTTGGAGAGGAGCAATCTCTTGGGCTGCTTCTAAAAGTTGGGGTGGTGGCTCGCAGGGATGAGGGAGCACCCAGAGTTTCTTCTACATTTCGGAGCCAGGCGGACGCCAACTCTACAGTTGGTGTATCCATTTTTGGGTAATAAAGTGCCACCAAGCTGCTGGAATATGATGCTGGGGCACCTTGAACCACCTTCCTCCACATGGCAAGTGTACAAGGGATATCCTCTGGATCTATGGTGACGCTATCATCCTTTAGATCACTATAGACAATTTCCAGCACTGCTAATTCTCTCAAGTACTGGATACCTTCATCCACATTGGTCCACTTCCCTGGGGACTTTACAAGATCTTCCTTAAAAGGATATCTTGCCTTCACACTTGAGAGAAGCCGTCTCCAGAGGCTACAAGTTGCTCCTTTCTTTGCAAGTCCTCTTTCAATTTCCCGATCCCTAGCGAGGGATCCCAGCTGTTGGGCTTCATGACCTTCTAACTGCTGACTATCAGCCCCATTATCCCAGCATCGCAGCAGCCATGCAGGGATCCTCTCACCTGACTGGCAGCTGTAATCCTTTCGCAAGTCTCGAAGTTCGGATGGGGTCAGGGACCAAGTAACTTCGGTCTCCTGTTTAATCTGCCTCACTCACTTCGATTCCTTTGCTGAGGGACCTGCCTCTTGATCTAGCCCCATCTCTTCTTCCTCTTCCTCTTCTTCTTCTCTTACTAATTGGCCTGAAACTTGCCTTGTCCATTTTTTTTTTTTTCACTACTGGGGCAATTACTGTAGTTGTTGTGGTTTGGGTTCCTATCTCAGACATAGTTGTTATGGTTTGTATCCCTGCCTCAGCCACAGCTGTAGTTTGTGTCCCTGTCTCAGCTATAGTGTCCTCAGGCACAGTTTGAGTTCCTGCCTCAACCACAGTCCTCTGAGAATATTGAACAGAGGCCCGGTAGCCCAGGCCAGCCCCCAGTACAGGGCGAGAAGCTGCTCGCATTCCTGAGAGTAAACGAGGCACCCTTCTGTCAGCCGTCGGGCCAGTTTGTTAGGGTTATTTACCTCTTCAGGAGTAAACTCCCTGGCAACAAGAGGTGATAACCGCCCTAGGAACCTGCCCAAATCCCTCCATATACCTTTCCACCCAGGAACTGGGTACCTCAGGGCAGATTTTAACAGCTCCTCACCCAAGGGTCGTTTCCTTCTGTACCAGGGAGATGACAATTTCCATGAATTCCATAAGGTAACAACAGTGTTGGCTAATATTATTAATAATATCAGGAAGCTTATGTAAGGGTTGGCAATAATCACAGGAGCCTGCAGTAAAAGATCATCCATACTCAAATTCACCCAGGGCAGAGAGAAGGAGTTATATTCATTCACAGTCATTGTTTGTTTCAACATGTTCCCAAACATAGCAAAACAAAGACAAGCAGTGTGGCAGCCGAAGGCTGTATGCCACACAGGAGTTTACTACTTGAGTGCTGCTATTGGTAATTACTAGAGCATGCAATATATGTATATATATATAAAACTGCCTTTATCTCGCCCCACGTTCGGGCGCCAAAAGAGACTGTCATGGGTTGACCCCGGCCAGGGGCCAGGTGCCCACTCAGTCACTCTATCACTCCCCCTCCCGCTGGGAGAGGGGAGAGGATAATATTGAAAAAGTCTATCAGGGTGAGTAAAGGCAGTTTTATTACAGTGGGAAAAAAAATAGAACAAGAAAGTTGAAAGTTGCGCGCGCAAGAGCAAGAAGGGAAAACAATCAATCTCTACTTCCCATCAGCAGTGATGTCCGGACACTTTCTGGGAAGCAGGGCTTCAGCACGCGTGGTGGTTGTTCAAGGAGGCAAACATGGACCAGCCCTGAGTGCCTCCTCCTCCTCCTCTCTTCCTTCCCTTATATATCTGAGCTGATGTCATATGGTATGGAATATCCCTTTGGCTGACTGGGGTGAGCTGGCCTGCTGGTGTCCCCTCCCAGGATCTTGCCCACCCCCATCCCCTTCAGTGGGGGAAGGAATGTCACAGGGACAGCACAGCTTGGCAGTAGCCAAAACACTGCTCTGTTATCAATACCAGCTACCAAAGCAAAGTACAGCAGTGTAAGGCCTGTGAGCTTTACCCCAGTCAGACCCAATACAGCATCTATTCCAATCCCATATCTGGGATCCTGCTGGTCCAACGTAGCATTGTGTGCTAATGTCCTTGTTGCTATCTGATTCCACTTCGATTCAAAGATTTCATATTCCACAGGCTGAAAAAGAACACGAGCCAAACTCCGAATATCATAAGGTACTAGCAAAGTACCATTAAAAACTCTAAGGAGCTGCATAACTTCACTAGACCCTAGACCATATTTTCCAGCCTGCTGCCGAATTTCCATCAAGGCTTTCCATGATAAACCCTGATGGGTGTTCTGACCGTCACCAAGGACAACAGGAAAAGCCTGCAGTCCTCCTGGTGAGTCTGCAGCATCTGCTGCGTCCTGCCCCTTGCTTTCCACAGGGACTTCAGCTGCAGCAGGGCTCCGAGACCTGTCAGCACAAGCCTTAAGGCGATGGCTTTTAGGACAGTTGCAGACTTCCTCCACTTTCGCTTTAACATCTGCCCAGAATTTCACCTTATCTCTGGGGCGCACTGTCACTTTGCACTCCAGCAGGGTCAGGGGCTATCGGACGCAGACCCGCCCGCCCGGGATCTGTGGTCCCGAGATGACCGTGGCTTCCTCGCCGCTTCACTGCCTGCGCCAAAAACAAACACTTCGGGACTCCCCCCCTTTCAGCTTTGGTATGTTTGGAATGTCCCGCGGACAAAACTGCTGAATCAGCGCTGTCGGAATCCGCGCCGCCGCGGGCCGCGGTGCCCACGGCTACCAACGCAGGGCGGGGCGGGGCTTGGTCGCGCTTCCCCCCGCCCCTGCATGGGGAGGGGCCGAGCCTCCGGGAGCGGCGGTTCCTTTGGTGCTGCGGCGTGCTCCCGTGGCACGGGTAAGAACCCGGATGGTGATGGGTGGGGCCGCACGAAGCGGACGGGAGGGAGTGCGGCCGAGACCGCGCCCAGCAGGGTCCCACTTGTGACGCGAACTCTGAGCACAGGAACTTCCTGGCGCGAGCGAGGGGCGGCGTCTGCCGCGGCCGGAGCTGGACCCGCCACCACGGCGGAAACCTCTGCCTCTGCCATTTTAGACCCCTTGGGGCCGGGCTCGGTGTCTGAGCCCGCGTCACTCTTGTCCGCAACCAATGGATCAGATGCCCCAGGAGGATATCTAATAGAAGCTCCTCAGTTTGGATATTCCACTGTTATCACTGCACGGGTGTTCAACCCCCCCTTTCCGCCCAGTACCGGGAAGATGCAGGGAGCGGGCATTTCTTGCTGCCCCTCCTCCCCCGCCGCACGGGGTGGGGAAGAACCCCTCCGTGCCAGCTTCCCAGAGCCGGGGAGGGGCAAACCCGTCCACGCCGGCTCCCCGGGACTTCCCAAGGCCAATCGTTCCTCTGAAATATGCCAGTCATCCAAGATCGGCAGGCTATCAAGCCGAGTGCTCTCTGGGGGGGCCCATCCCCCTCCTTCACTTGTCTGGGCCGGGAGGGTGGGCTCAGACGCCGGCTGCGAGCTAAGCTCTCCATCTCCCTCTCCCTCATACAGCTCGAAGAATTCTCCAAGCGAGCTGGCAGGGGTAATATTGCCTGAAGAGCTCTCCTGGCTTTGAATAACAGAATTTACCTGTCTCCTAGACACCAGTAACCTAGCCATAGTCAGGCTATATGCCTCTGCTACCACACCTTGCAATGCTCTTCCGACAAGAGTCCACTTCGATTTAGCAAGGACATTACAGCCGTCTGGAAATAACCCATATTCCTTGCTCCAAAAATATAAATTCTCTAAGTCTGATCTGTCTATATCCACATTCTCACTTTCTAAAAATATATCAAGAACTTCTAATGCCAAGGAGTCGTTTGGGGACATCTGAGAGACCCCCATATTTAATTTTACCTGAGCCTGCCGCTTCCCCGTACGGGCCACCAGATGTCGCACTGTCGGACACGAAAGAAACACGCAGACTTTAGAGCAGCAGCTCAGGAACCACCAGCCAGGACCAGAAAAAGAGGGCCTGCCTTTCTTTATTCTCTCATTTTTATATCTTTCTTAAGACAATCGTGGATTGGTCAATGAGGTTACCACCTCTACAATTTCACAGGATAATGACATAGTCTATCATCTTTCTCCGCCTTAGGAGAAAGGAATGAAAACTATCTAGAAGTTCAAAACAATCTAGGCCGGTTACGAAAACAAGGACTATGTTTATAGAAAATGCATGAGAAATTCTACTACTGAAGTAAAAACATAGAACACTGCAAAAACCAGGGCGACACTGCACAACCTGTGGGACCAACAAAACTGCAGATAAGACGTGTTCAGCTCTTTAAAATGATCTTAGTACTTGTGTCAATGCTCATTGTATGGATATTAATGTTACCAATTGGGATAGATATTGCTTTGGGATATGGAATGCAGGAAAATCAGCTAACCACTCTTCCTTCTAGAATGAAGGGAGAGGAACAGGCAAAAACACAGGTGATAAAAATCCCCAATACATTTCGGGCTGAGAATGTAATGATTGAATTAGTCAAAGACTTTGCCAAAATGTAGAACACCAGTAGAATAACTACCTGTCTGCCAATACCAAAGGCAGCAGGAGACCCAATAAGCTGGGGAATCATAACGTCAATATTACCTGAAATACCAGACAATAAAACGATTGCATGTAAACAAGTACTAGAGTCCAGGCAAGTAGTCAAAGAGACTTGGAAAGTAATAGGGGAGTGGATGAAGCCTTTGAAGCAACAAGACTGTCTTTTAAGTCATGAAAAGGTAGGACAAATCATAGAGTGGTGGGTCAAAGATCAAAACCTTGCAAAATGGCAATGCTTCTTGCCACACTATGAAAAGATTGAAGAAAATATCACAGAGACCACCCTTGTACAGAAATGTGAGACAAAAGATAGAAAAGATCAAATGGAACCCTGAGACAGTACATGGTCCATGAGTATTCTTCAAAAATTCCAATATATGGCCAGCACCCCTTGGTGTCTCAAGTGGGAAGGCCCTGAAAATGACACTGATCCTGCAGTAATGAACACTGCCACTAGTAGCAGAACACAGGCAGATAAAGTAAGTTGATGGGCGTGTAATAAAACTTATGATTGCACGTCTGACAATGTAGAGATAAAGCAAGTGCTGTCACTGGCAGTTGCCATGCAAGTTGGTTGTGCCTGTAGAAGAATCAAACACAAACAGGGTCAAGTAAATTATAAGATAATAATAGGATGTGGTAAAAGTTCAATCCAAAGACCAGGACAGTTTGTTTGGGCAACAAGTGATGATACCTGGACAACCCACCTGCCTGTAGACGGAAAAGTAAGAGAATTTACTTTGGGCCTTCCTACTTTATGTCCCATTTGGAAAAAGTCCCCATTTAATGGAAAATGCAAACTTTTACAAATAAGAACAAGACGAGAAGTTGCAGATAATGAAAACCAGGCGGAAACTTGGCAAGAACCCTCTAGTGGGGTAAAACTTGGGTGGGCTCTAGAATCTCTGTTCGGCCCTATATCAAACTACCTAAACAGAGAAATGATGTACAGACTTACAGGTCAGGTAGAGAGATTAGCAAGAGTCACCCAGGAAGGATTCAGAGACCTAAACATACAATTACAAGCCACTACCAAAATGACTTTACAAAATCGACTGGCCTTGGGTATGTTACTCCTGAAAGAACATGGAGTGTGTGCATTTTTGAAAGGACAAGTTGATCATTGCTGCATCCATATCCCAAACGTAACTGCAGATGTAGAACATGGCATCAATCAGTTAAAACAAATAAAGCATAAGGCACAAGATGAACAAAAGGACTTGACTACGAGCTGGTTAGATAAAATCTTCAAAGGGTTGGGATGGAATGTGAGTTCATGGATTAAATCTATGATTGAAAATTTAATAATCTTACTAGTTATGTTTCTAACAATCTGGTTAGTCTACAGCATACTAAAAGGAGAAATACAGAAAAAGACATCCTGGAACCGGAGAATAATGAGGGCACTGACACAGAACAAGATTCCACATCCATCCTCTTCAGATTCTCCGGTTCACGACAACATCCATGACAATACTTATGACAACCCTGGATTTGAAGACGAACATCGAGTATAAATTCAAAAACCAAAAAGACTATATCAAGTGAAAGCATTTACACATATAAAGTGAAAATACTTTCAAAGGGGGTAATGATAGCATAGGGTTAAAATGTTTCTAAAACATTGAGAACGGGAGTGGGCATTGTCTTTGCTAAAATCATGGGAACTTACACCTGTGTACCCATCTGTATAGTAGATGATGAAGTTAAATGTGATAATTGCTTATAATGAAGTTAAATGTGATAATTGCTTAATAGATATAAGTAAAATAATTATTTGTTCGCAATAAGAATCACGAGAAAGGAATAACAATCATGAGAAATGTTGTAGGGAGAGGGCTTAAACTCATGCTTGGGTGAAAACAATATACACAATAGAACAATATCAAGTTGATGATTAAAATATGATTATACAACAGTTATGTAAGGAAAGGGTGTAAAATGTATCCATCTCGAATCCATGGCGGAATCGATTTGGGTTCGTCTGTACCCTGATTCCCAGAGCTCTTCAAATAAAAGCACCTGCATATAATCATCCAGTGATTATGTGTTTCTCTGCTAACATTGATAAGAGGAAGAAGACCGTGACCAAAGATCCTGGTTTATTATCCCATACCATGTTTGGGGTTTTTGATCTATTGTGTTTTGTTTGTGCCCGGGGTGGCTGCTGACCCCGCCCCACCCCCCCATCCTCCCTGGTTCTGGGACTATTGCGATGTTTGGGAGCCAAGCCAGGGTTTTCGGAGGGAGTTGGGGGCAGGGCGAGAAGCAGCCCTTCCTTTTCGGCGCGGACTGTTCGACTGGACACACGCGGCCGGTATCTCTGACCAGGGATCCTGCTGTTTCTGTGGATTTTGCCTGCTTCATTTTGTTGGGGTTTTTTTTTTGTTTGTTTGTTTGTTTGTTTTTGGGGTGTTTTTTTTGGTTTTTTGTTTTTTGCTTCGGCACTGTGACTGACCTTGCCGGCTTGCCTTCTTTTGCTGCTCTGCTGCCGGGAAGCCCAGAGCCAGCGCGTGCTCCGCCACGACCCGGGACCGCCCTGGTTTTCCGACCGGGGGTCTACCCCCGTCCTCCGCACGGCCCGGACCCAGGGACCAGCCAGCGCCGGTGAGAAATCCGGGGAAGTCTCTCTCTCTCTGTGCCATGTTTCGGAGCCGGGCTGCTGCTGCCCAGCCCCCGCTGTGCCTCTACTGCTGCTCCTGGATTTTTTGCTACACTGTAGCTGTTTCCCTCCTGCCTGCTGGGAGGTCCCGCGGTCCAGCTACGGCTGCAGAGATTCTGTTGCCTCTTGCTTGCTGCCCCAGGGGAGCCTGCCCTGCCGTTCCGGCTTCTTGCTTCTGAGGTTTCTTGCTACAGCCCCTTTCGCTATCCAGAGGAGGCACCAGGATTGGCTGTCCCTGTGAGTTGTAAAGTGATGCTTATATAACCTAGATTACAGTTACAAGGTGCTTATCTAGCTTGAGTTATAAGATATCTATGTAACCTAATATCAATATAACTAAATAATGACTTCTTATCAATATAACATGAAGCATAACTTTTTATACTTATATAGTCAGAATCATAGTTTTTACTTATGTAGCCTGAATCATAGCTTTTATACCTATATAACCTGATACTTATATAACATGAATCATAACTTTTGATACCTACATATAACCTGATATAAATAACTTTTTATACAATGTAATGGCCAGTATATGGTTAACTAGTTGCTTAAATGCTAAATAGACAAAAGGAGAGAAAAAATTCACCAGGTGTATAGTTTCAGAGATAGATAAATGTAGTACTAATGAGAAATTGGCAAGTGCAAAGCCAATTAGCCACAAAACAAAGAATTTAGACCGGTTAAGACCAGATAGACCTAGGAACACCGTAACTACACATGCGTCAAAGTGGAAAAGTTCAAGTGTGAAGAAGACTTTAGAAGCCTTCATCAAAGACCCTTGAAGACCCCCGAATTGGGGAAGCGCAAACACAGTACAAAAAACTTATCTAATAACCATGAAATCATGCTATGTAAACAGTGATGCTGTAATGACATAAGCAACATTAAGCATAATTTATTGTATAAATGTGTTGGAGAATAACCATCTCCGGCTGCACAGACATAAAGTATAAGTGAGCAATCCAGGCCCCTTAGATGAGAGCTAGGCCTCTGCTCAAGGTTATTCTCGTAAGACAGCTCTGGGAAAGAGAGACACGAAGGCCGAAAACAAGCTGCAGGTGTCTAAAGATTAACTTGGCAGAAGAAACTGTTATTGTAGCCTTCTGATACTAACATAGTGCTCTAATTAGAGAAAAGTCCCATGTGAAACTTCTGTATGAGAACAAACACTGTGTGTATAGTAGAAAGAAAACTTATCAGGTACTTTTATTTTGGGCACGTAGAGAAGTATAAGTATGCTCACTGTCTAACAATAAATGAGCTTGGTTTATCACTCACATTGAGTCGGCGTCTTGCTCCTCTCGTCCCCCGACATAAATGTACCACAACACTTGGCAAGGATGGGTGAGTTAGGAGGAAAAATCCCCCTCACCACCAGTGCTGCAATAAACAAATACCTGCTCTATAGACATCAGTCTATGGAGATTTATTTCCAGCCTATCTTTTGGGGATCAAAAGGAAGCCCCTTCTCCATCCCTCTCTGCCAGCTGCATCTGCCATTGTCCACGTGGATAAAGATGGCCAGACTTGTGCCACAGTGCCCCCTGCAGCCACAGGAGAATTATCGCACCTGCCCTGCCTGGCCGGGGAGTCACCAGCGCCCCTGCCGGCTGCCACCGTAACTACACCAAAGGGGAAAGTGCCTGTAGCCAAGAGAAGGCTGTTACTGGGTCTCTGGAGGGGGGGTAAGGTTCAACAATTTCAATATCTAGCATTTATTCAATTTTTTTTCTTAAAAAACAGGTTTTTTCACTTTTACCCCTGATATCCATTTCTCTCATTAGCAGAAGAAAAGGGAGTTATTGAAGCCCTTTCTCCTTAGAAGAAATGCTCATTCTAGGGCATTTTCTCCAGAAATTTGTCTTGAAATTGAGACACCCCCCCACTACCAAAACCAGGCCATGCAAACCCAATAAAATAGCTATTTTATGTGCTTGGCCAAATTCAAAATAGGTGCTAAATACAGATATTGGCTGCACATAGACATCTTTATTCACACCTTGTGAGGTATTTTTCTGGCAGGGTGGGCAGGGTTTTTATTTTTGAGGAGGAGGGTTGTTATGTTTTAGTTTTATCCTTTGTGGCCGTTGGCTTGGGCCGGCCAGCTGCCCACCAAGGTCTCGGACAGCAGCCCTACGGCGTTTACAGCCAGTGTCCCCGACCTGAGTGGGTTCCCTGCTGTCGGGTCTCTCGCCCCTTACCGCAGGCCACGTCCCCCTTTATGGTGGTCACTGTAACCAAAGAGCCGGAGTATCGTGGGAGGGTTCTTTCACCCGGGATAATAGAGACACCGTGTTGCTAGCTCTCTGGGCACCCAGGTGAAAGACCTGGGGCACCTTCTGCATCAGACTTTTATTGAGGGATTACAAACCAATCACTGACGTGCTTGGGGGAGGAACCAGGGAGGGGTCGGGGGACAGGAACCAACTGGGAAAGGAAGGGGGAGGAGAAGGGGAGGCTGGCAGGGGATAATACAATCAAGTACTGAGTTCTGGAGCCTAAAGGTGATAAGACAGGAGAGTGGCAGCTGAGGACAGTGTAGCCAGCCCCCGGGAAGCCCGGCCCATCCACAGGGCAAACCACCCCGGGCTCTGCCCCAGGGGAGTCCCCAGCCCCGGGCTTCCTAGTGGGGGGAAAAGGGTTTTCTGGGGACTTGGAACCACCACAACAATCCTTCAGCTAATATGAGAAAGGAGCAAGGGTGAGGATTTGTAAGAATCATTCTCCTGATTTTCATGACAAGGTCTCCCATAAGTTTCTGGACATGGAAGTAGCTTTTTCTGATAGTGGAAACTAGATTTAAAGATCAAAATTATTTCTGAGACGCAAGTCTTTTTACCCATGGCAGTAAAACCTCCAGTGAAAAGGACACGCACACATACATGCATGCACACGTGTCCAGTATATAAGACAGAAGACAGACCTTGTATAAAAAAGGGAATTTAGTTTTCCAAAATCTCACTGGAACATCACAGCTGAAGCCTTGTTTTATCCAGAAATACTGTTCAGTGGAATGGACTGACTTATGACAGTACACTGTAATAGTCTATATAAAATAATTCACATTCTGGCAATTTTTGAGTATCCTTATCATCTACTGAGTTTGATCAATACATAATTGTAGGAAGAGATGGGATGGAGTTGAGCTGTGGGCTGTGGGGCGTGCCTGCAGAAGCACATGGCAACACAGAGAGGCTTGTCTCTGCCTGACCTTGGGGGGAGGAGGTGTCACACTACAGACCCCTGTGGGAGAGGAGCCTGCCAGAAGCTGACACGGGGGTGAACAGTGAGTGATCACCCCATAGAAGGACATTGAGAAAGCATGTTGCTGATGTGGCAACATGGGATAGGTCACGTAGTGAGAATTACCATGTAAGGAAATACTGTGCCTTGAGAAGTGTATGAAACCAGCTCATTTCTTTGAATAAACAATTCAGATTCCCTTCCAGTCTGGGTCCGTGTCTCAGTCCTTACACATGATATATACCTGTAGAGGATGATTTCAATGGCTTTTGTGATATAGGTAGGAAAATTAACAGTTCAGACACAAGATAGGCCAGGTATTAGACAACCCTGCCCCAAAGATTTCAGAGGCTTCTTGTGAACAGAGATGACTACAAACTCTTCAGTAAGAATCAACAGTTGTGTCATTGTTATAATGCTCTCACATGATAGGGTTCTACCTGCAACCATTGCTTTCCATTTCTTTTCCAATTATGCAATTTCCATCAATTCCAGTGAGAGAAGATTCTCCAAGTTACATAAGACATTTTCTTGTAGAGCATGTTGATATGTAAGTACATAGAGAAATATGGTGTGTGTAGTCAGAGTAGATTAGTCCAGGAGATTTTTCTCAGCAGGCAGAAGTAGTGATTATTAATTGATTGTTTCCTATGCAATCAGGCTGGGGAGAAAAAGATCACTTTTTTTACAAGGTTGTATGATATCATTTAAGTTATTTCATTTGTCATGTTGATTCAAGATCCACCAGAACTAGAAGGGGAGGGGGGGGGGGAGGGGGGAGGAGGTTTGGATGCTGGTATACCTCTTACTGAGTAGTATTTGCTATTATATTTTCTAGCTTACCTCAACTATCTGTTGTGGCTGGTTCAGTATGCCTTTTACAACTGCAGTGAATATTCTTAGCTGTGATTTAAAGAAACATCAACAGCCTCTGTGTTTGTGTAGATTTTATGGCCCATTTATTGTTTCTCATTCTCCTAGCTAAGGATAATTTTTTTTTAAAATTAATCACACATGAAAAAAACATATAAACTCTAAAAATTACTTTTAAAACCCATTTATAATGGAAAACTTGCCTATGCTGAATTGTAAATAACATACTCTGATTATTTAGTTATATTGACCATATATATATTTTTTTGCCTGTTATTTGTTAGATGTATTGAGGAAAGGAGAGGAAAAGTGTGCAAGGTATCAATTCAACATTGGTTTTTTCCTGTAGAAAAGGCCAGGGAAAAGAATCTGGCAACTTGCCTTGTGTTGAAGGTTGGATCTAGTTCTTTTCCTCAGGAATTTTTCTCCCATGGGTTGCTAGGACACAAATGACTGGGTACTTAAGAGAAACAAAGCACAAGGGTAGAGCCTTTCTCCGTGGCAGGGTGGGGCAAAATTGCCTCTCACGGAAGCAGAGCCTGGTAATGCGAGATTTGGAGAGACTGAAAAGCAAGGGCAGAGGGAGGTCACGCCCTCTTGCTCGGGACCCTCGGAGCTGGACGGTCAGAGCTGCTGTCTGCTGAACCCACGGCCCCTGAGAAGCCAGCACGGAGCTGCCGGTCTGTCTGCTGTGAGTCTCTGCCCTCTGCCCCATCCGGAGCCGACCTGCCTGCCGCCAGCCCGCTTTTCTCCGCTGCATTGTAGCGGGGTTTTTCCCTGCACGTGGAGACCCCTTACCGTCCCAGCTCCCTGTGTCCGGGAATCCTGCTGTGGCACCGACACCAGCTGCCCCTCCCGAGGGTGTGTGGAGCAAGGGCTCTCCTCCATCCCTCCGTGCTTCGGGCAGTCGCCATTCGCCGTGTGCTACCTGAGCTCACGCCGGAGCGCCCCCTGCAGCCACCGGGGAATCACCGCACCCAGAGCGCCCCTGAAGGCTGTGACTGGAACTGCACCGAAGGGAAAAGGTGCCTGAAGCCGAGCAGGCTGCCACTGGGTTTCTAGTTCTGTTTGTTGGTTAACGTTATAGTTGTTGTTATTTGTTATCCTTTGTTTTAGATAGTAGTAAAGAACTGTTATTCCTATTCCCATATCTTTGCCTGAGAGCCTCTTGATTTCAAATTTATAATAATTCGGAGGGAGAGGGGTTACAGTTTCCCATCCCAAGGGAGGCTCCTGCCTTCCTTAACAGACACCTGTCCTTCAAACCAGGACACCTTGACATCAACCATCTGTAAATTCATCATTCTTTGGCTCCCTAGGTAATTTAGTTTCAGCCAAAACGAGCATTCTCGATATTGGCAAATGGTCTTGCTACATTTCCCCAACAAAAGTAGTTTTGTAGTTTATTTGTCCTTATGGAACTCCTCTTTCCCTTGAAATAATTAGAAGGACAAGAAAAAAATCTTTATGATTAATTACCACAGCTGCCATTTTTTTTAGCTGTTGGTTCAGTTAAGAACATGACAATGGGTAGTTTCACAGCACTGCTACAGTTCAGTAACTGATTCGTAAACTCTAGAGAGTTTGAATATGCATTTTTATAGGAAACCTTTTCCTTGGTGAGGACCAAACAAAATTTTCTGACACCTTTCTTGGCTCTGATAATAATGTATGCGTTACTTTTGTTCCATAACCATGTCAAATCTCCAAAATATGGTATGGTGACAAGCTGGATGCATAGAGTCCTGGATTATATTCATCTTCTATGCTCTAAGGTATCCATCTTGGGTCTAATGACTCATGGAAATTGTTAACTTCGGCTGAAAGGTTTCTCTCTTACAGAGCACCTGATTTCTCATTTCACCGTTATAATTACAGAGTTGAAGGTAAAAAAAGCATCACAGAAAGACTGTATAGTGCATTCCCATGCCTTAAACAGAACTAAATCTATTATGTCATTCATGCAGATGTTTACCTAACTTCTTACTGAAGACTCACAACATCCCTAGGCAATTGTAGTGATTTGAGTTCACCAATCCGAGTTTCTGGCCAAACGCCAGCACACTTACCAAAATTTACTCCATTTTGCTGTGAAATAAGGATTAGGAGTAGGCAAAGCAGGCTCAAACTTTAAAGAATACAAAGAAAGTTTATTAATAGACTTAAAAAGAAAATAGAAACAGAACTAGAACAAAACCTTTAGAACACTTCTCTTCCCCCCACCTCTCCATCTCTTTCCTACTGACAACACAAAAAGACAACACTTTGAACCTTCAGTCAGTTTGCCACCTCTAAAATAGTCTTTTCTCAGTCCATTTAGGGAGAGAAGTTTCTCTTGCTTATACCATGGACTTCTCCACAAGAAATACAGTTTTTATGGTTTCAGTCTCACAACCCGCAGCCGCCTGGGAGGAAAATCTGCTTGTTATAGAAGATCCCCTCCACACTAGTAGCCTTCCTGCAGCTACTACGGTGGGTTATAACAGTCCATGCGGGTACCCTTTTAAGGATGAGCAGCTCTATTACGGCAGCAAAGAACATCCTCTTCTGTTATTGGCCACACAGGTTCTGGCAACACAAGTTCTCCAGCATTCCCTGGGGCAAGGGACAGGTCACAGCTTCTTCTGTGTCTGCTCAAGCTTCTCATCAGGTTGCAATTACTTCAGCATCTACTTATCTCTACACAGGTGCCTTGGCTCACTGGCTGCAGTTAGAACATCACATCCCCCCTTTGGACCATTTTTTCATATATTACAGGGAAAATTTTAGCTTAGTCCCAACCATGGTTTCACAAAAGAATTTTCAGCTTCACTATTGAAGGACTTCTCATGCTCCTCTCTCTAGGCATCAGCTCTGCTTCCTTCACTGACTTTAGAGTCTTTATGCTGTATTTTTGTAGGTGTCCTCACTCTTTTCTCTCTCTGTGCGAGGGAGGATGGATGTTTTCACGTTCCATCTGGGCACTGAAAGAGTTAATCTCTCTCTCGGGCCTTGCAATGGTCATGTGGTCTCTGCCAGTGCTGTTCGAGAGTAGCATTCCAGTGTCAGAGCTGAGGGGGAGGGACAGCAAGGGCTCAGCCCTGCCTGGCCATGGCTGGAATTCACGACCCAGCTGTGTCTAAACCCTGAAGGGCTCAACTGCAGCTCCAAACCCCCCTTCACGCCCCCCCACCCCCCGCCCAGGGGAGGGTGCGGGGGCCAAAGGCCCAGCCTTACCTGGAGAGAGAAAGCAGGGGACCTGATTCTCTGGTAAAAGCAGCAAGGCAAGAGGAAGACTCTCAGGGGTCCTCTGCTTATATAGGTTTTTTTCCTCGAAGGCGGATCAACTTTTTATTGGTTGTCATATATATCAATACTCAAAACTTTCTGGTTATAGGTTTTCTCTCCCAGGAAGGAAGTTGTATTACTTCCTTCATCATGGGTCACTTCTGACATTGACCCCTCCTGGGCAAACCCAGGACAGTAATATAGTACAATAATAAATCCCCCAATACTGTTAGACTTCCAAAAATTCTTCTGCAATTTCAGCCCATTATTACTCATCCCACACCTAGAAAATAAGGACAACAGCTCTTACTTTGCTTCTTACTCCTAAGAGTATTTTTATGTGTTTGAATACTGTTATATCTATTCCTGGTCTATTTATGAATTAAATAACTTCAGTTGTTTCAATTTTCCCCAGCTGTTCCAGTCTCAAAACCTCAGTTAATTTGTGTTACCCTCTCCTAAATTTCTTCCAACTTCCCCTTGATTCCCAATTTCCTTCATTTGGAGTGCTCAAAACAGAACAAAATTTTCCAGTGAAACTTTCAACAATCCTCAGGAGATTTCCTCATTTTTTCTATTTTGTTGCGGTGGTCCAAGCCCCCAAAAACCCTTTTCCCCCCCTAGGAAGCTCTGGGCTAGGGACTCCCCTGGGGTAGAGCCCTAAGTGGTTTGCCCTGTAGATGGGCCGAGCTTCCCGGGGGCTGGCTACCCTGTCCCCACTTGTCCGGCCTCCTGCCACTCTCCTGTCTATCATCTTTAGGCTCCAGAAAGTTCACTGTTACTCTGTAGTTGATTGTGTTATCCCCTTGTCAGTCTCCCCTTCTCCTCCCCCTTCCCTTCCCAGTTGGTTCCTGTCCCCTGATCCCTCCCTGGTTCCTCCCCTGAGCCCATCAGTGATTGGTTTGTAATCCCTCAATAAAAGTCTGATGCAGAGGCAGCCCCAGGTCTTTCACCTGGATGGCCAGAGAGCTGTTAACCCTGTGTTACAGTATCTCTATTATTCCGGGGCGAAAGAACCCTCCTGTTATACTCCGGCTCTTTGGTTACAATGTCCACCGTAAAGAGAGACACGGCCTGCAGCTAGGGATGTAAGGACTCGACAGCAGTGAACCCACTCAGGTCGGGGACACGCGCTTGTAGCTGCCGTCAGGCTGCTGTCCGAAACCCTGGTGGGCAGCTGGCCGGCCCACACCATCGGCCACACTATTTATGCATCCCAGTACAGTAGCGTCTTTCTTATGACAAATAATGGTGTTGCATTTGTTCAACTTGGTATTTGCTATGACAGATCTTTGCTGCAGGGCTGGACCAGTCGTTGTCCATTCTGAAATTTTATAGATTACTTTTTTTAACAGTTGTTTCCTATTCTTTTGGATGAAGTGTATCTTTTTTCTTCAGATCATTACACCAGGTTTTACAAGATCAACTTGAATTCTAAACCTCATTTTTGGAGGTTAGTATTTTTCCTTTTTTTTCTTTCTCCCAGGGAATTTTTCTCACATTTGTTGCCTAAGAGATGGGAATGATGGGTACTTAAGAGAGACAAAAGATGTGGCCAAGATGGGGAGGGGGGGGGGTGGGGGGAAGGAGTGCAGTTTGCTACAGTCTCTTAGCTGGGGGGCTTTCTCTGGGGAAGTGCAGAGATATGGCAAGACTGCTGGGGGTCAGGGCTGGGCTCAGCTCTCTCTTGCTCCCTCTCAGGATCAGAGTGGAGACAGTTGTGGGTTTGGTGTCAGATTGCTGCTGCCCGGAGTATTCGCTGCCATTGCGGAGTTTTGTCCTTCACTGTTTCTCCTTACTGTGGGTGAGCCTCTGCTCGCAAGAGTAATCTTTGAACTGGGACCTGTCAACATTTGACCTCACTGGGAGGGACCCTCACCATCTATTCGGGTGCCTCAGGGGAAGCCCAGGACTCCGACCCCCTCCCCCTCTCTGGTGGGAGCATCTCCCAGCTGCTTGTGGCAGCTGCTTGAGGGAACCCGACTGCCCCTGCTCAGCTCCGCTGTTTTCTGCCACTGCTTCGGGATTTTTGCTATGCTTTAACTCAACACTGTGCATCTGCTCAGACCCCTGCTGCTCCTGCCACTACTTTGGGGGTTTTTTTGCTACACTTTGTTCACCACCCCGGGTCCAGCCGCCTCTGCTGTTCCAGCCCACCACTCCAAAGTTCCTGCTACAGTCCAGCTCAGAGTGGCATTGAGACTGGCTGCTCCCCCTGGGTTTTGCAAAGGGAGCCTCCTCCTCTTTTCCCGTCACCTGAGTTGCCATTGCCAGTGGAGAGGCAACTGAGCTCGTGCCACAGTGCCCCCTGCAGCCGCGGGGAATCATCGCACCGGCCCTGCCTGGCTGGAAGCCAATAGCTCATTAAGTGGCACCATGTGGTCTAGCCTACCCTGGTTCAGTTGGCACATGATTGTGGCTACATTTTTCCCATTTGCAGCTCCTTATCTACACATGGGTCCTATGACTAAGGCTACTGTGGCTGTTATCCAGTTTGCACAATGGGTCAATAAGGTGAGGAATTAATGGATTTTTAACTTCCTCTGGAATGTGGGCACATGGCTACATGACTATCACACACTAAGTGTATGTTTTTGGGGTTTCATTAATAATGGTGCCCATTGTGAGGAAGCAACACCGGGGGAAGTTTTCTCCCAGTCCTTCACCCATTTTCTTGGACCTACCCCACCAGCTTTTGAAGGGTTCAAATTTTCTCTAAATGCTAATGATATGGTACAGTGGCTGGTGTTGTTAATAGGCCTATTCTATTTAGCATTCTGAGATAAGGTGAGATTGCCTTGAGTAACCACCTTGACATCTACCCCAGAGACTTGGGATGCTGCCCAGGAGCATGCCACAGGGACCGGGGGCACTGCCCAACAGCCTGACATGGCCCAAAGCCTGACACTGCCCAACAACCCACCTTAGAAATGAACTACCCAGATTGGATGGGGGTATTGGAGGAGATACACCAGGTGCTGAGGGAATACACTTTTCCAGCTGGTGGGAAGCCCTGTCCCTGCCTCAAAGAGGGAAAGTCTGATGGGACAGCCGTGGAACCCACAGATGTTACAACCGTCCAGGTTCCAGATGAACCACAAGGGCGGTCACAGCCAGCAGTAGTCATCCCTGTGCAGAGGAGGAAGTATAAGACCAAATCAGTACACGTAGTTAATGATTATGAGATACCAGGGCCCTCACAACCAGCAGGGGAACCAGAGCCTGAAATCTTCAGAGTCCCTGTCATATGACAGTCTCTGTAATCTGGGAAAAGACATTGTGTGACAGGGGCACAAGGCTTATTCAATCTGGTTACTTTGGGTTTAGGGACCTTATAGGTCCAGGCGTACAACTGCATAGTGGCGAAGCAAGGAATTTGGTGTCCTTGACCCAGGATGCGGGTACTGATCAGGTGTTTGTGAGGGAGCCAGGGCCCCTTTCTCTCTGGGAGTGACTTTTAATGAGTGTAAACAAGAGGTTTGTTCATAGAGACAGAATGCAGGACCACCATCATAGAATGCCCTGGAAGACCATTGAGGAAGGAATCCAACACATGAGAGAAGTGGCAGTATTAGAGGTACTTTTTGGAAGAGACAGACAGCACGATGACCCTGACAAGGTCGGGTGCACAGTGCAAATGTTGTGGAACCTGGCAAATCTAGGGCCATCCCAATACTTCACCTTTCATTGCAGCAGTTAATGCTGAGGACAACTGAGAGTGCGTTCCATAGCCAGCAGACTCAGGAATTATGATAGTCTGGTCTATGGCCCCATGCAGGCTCATGTCTCAGCTGTGGTTAAGAGCCTCAAAGAGGAGATTAGGGAGGAGGTGAGGGAGGAAATGAGGAAGAACAGTTCCCATGTGGCACCAGTGCAAACCAGAGGCTCCAACATCAGAGCCCAACATCCCCCAGCTAGGGAGAGGGGCTACACCCCATGAGCTGACCTGTGGTTCTTCCTGTGTGACCAAGGGGAAGATATGAGAAGGTGGGATTGGAAACCCACTTGTGTCCTGGCAGCATGAGTGCATAAACTCAAGGAGGAAAACACTAACTGAGGGAGTTCTGCTAAAATGAAGGTAGCCTCAGCTTCCCATGACCAATCTGCCAGGTATAACAGAAAGGAGGATGATATGTCTGATCCCCTTGAAGGAACCTCCAGAATGCATGCCCATGGAGGGAATAATTAATGTGGTTCCTGCTGTGCCATTAACAGCCCAAAGGCATTAATTCATAGATGTGTACAAGATGCAATTTTCAGACAAATCATCCTAAATATTTATTGTTTTCCCTTAGTCCATTGGTAGCTGTTAAACAAACTGGTGTCAATTCTATGTTTGACTCAAAATGTACCTTTTGAAGACAAATGGGTTTTTTTTCCTACACTTTTTCCTTAGGCATCTGCTGGTAGGCACTGTTGGAAGATAAGCAGTGGTTCACTCAATACCCAAATAGAGCATATGGATTTTTAAACTGCTTTTCTCAGACTGTGAATTTCTTAATATGGCACCTGGGTAGTTTCCAACAATAAACTGATTTTTCCAGAAACATGAAATTTCAGTAGAAAGTAAGTAATAAAGAACTTCCAAAGGGCTCTGATTTAGAAATCCATTTTCAGTCTAAACATGTGTCCTGGTTCCAGCCAGGACAGGGTTAATTTTTGCAGTACCAGGAGGGGACATGGCTAGGACCCAGAGGTTATTCTATACCACCTCACTTAAGGGAACAGGGAAAGGGCTTCCTTCCAGGTTGGTAGCATGACTGCAATTGGGTGGTGCCCGGTGGTTACCATTTTGCATGTGAATCACTTGCCTCTCTATTGTACCCTCTGTCATTAATATTGTTGCTGTTACTGTTCCTTTTCTTATCTCATTGTTATTTCCAGCAAATTGTTCTCATCTCAACCTTTTGTGCCTCCAGTTCTCCTCTCTAGCCTGCCGCAGGGGGAGGGGGAGGGGGGAGTGAGCTAGCAGTGCCTGCTTTCAGTGGGAATACTAAATCGGAGAATACCATTCTTAAACCACAACATGTTCTCTACTAATCAACATTTATGATTTGGTACTTGATCATTTGGACTGGGGAAACAGAAGTGGCCATGTCTGGATGCCACCTCCTTAATTTCTGAGATGATTAGCATAGCTATCAGACCTCATTTGAGCTAGTCATCTAGGCAGAGATGTAGCATGGATTCATTTCTATGCACAGTAAAAACAGCTGTCTGATGGTAGAAAAACTAAACAGCATTTCACTTCAGCAAGATAGCACATGGTACCGTAGCGATTTCCACATCACGAGTCATGTCCCATTGCCACGGGTTTGGGTTTTGAGACTGATTTTTTTCCTCTGTAGGTACTTTCAGGTTAGCTGAGAAGGTTTGGGGGAAGGGAAAGGAAGAGACAGATGGTAATTGGGTCTTCTGATCAGACTCCCTTCACTGTATCTTTCACAGAATCATAGAATGGTTGAGGTTATAAGGGACCTGTGGAAGTTATCTGGTCCAACCCCCCTGCTCAAGCAGGGCCACCTGTAGCTGGTTGCTTGGGTCCATGTTCAAATATCTTCTTATTATCTCTAAGGATGGAGACTCCACAACCTCCCTGGGCAACTTGTGCCAGTGCTGGGTTTAATAAAGTATATGTTCATATTCATATTAAATTTAGTGCATTTCTTACATTTTATAAAATTAGGCAAGGATTCCAGATACAGAAGGAAAAAAAAGCCAGAAAGTGTAATATGAAATTAATGTCCAATATTCTGAGTATGAAGCAATAGTACCTGAGAAAATCTTTGTTCCTATGTGACCATACAGTGAAAAAGCTGTACAGAACTGAGTATGATATGAGGGACTACTCTTAATGCCATCCTCTCTTAGATGGTCTGCCAGGGCTATTTTCTTAGAAGGAGTCATCTAGCACTCAGTTATTTCTTGAAGGTTTCTTAATGGACAATTAGGTGTTAAAACACGAAAAGAGCACAATCTCAGTAGGGACTTGGGACCATATATAAAAATAAATCAATAAAATAAAATTGGGGTTTGATAAAATATAGAAATAAGGTAGAACTGAATACCTATGTATAAGAATTCAATTCAAAGAACTCTGCAGAAGCTGGTTAGTAATGCTGGAGGCACTCCGCCTCACTAGAAATTTCTCCATGCCACTTGAAAATATTTGTTTGGTGTAGCTCAATTTTCCCATGCATCTGGGATTTATTGCCTGCGAGCAACTAAGCATCTCTTTAAGTCACTTAAGAGGTCCAGTCCAAACGGCTGTCTCAGAGTTTATTTAAGGCCCTCAAATATGAAGGAGTCCACAAAACAGAGTTGTGAAATTGTGACACTTTTTCTATAATCCACCTTCTAGCTGGATTATTCACCCCTATTGATTTATTAAAATATGAGTACTGATCTAATATTGATACCCAACTCGAGATGGACAAAGACTCTCTAACAGGATTGTTAGAAAGTGTATGTTTATTTCAGCGCCAGGCAGCTGCGTGGGATAGCTCCCTAATACACAGAGCAAAAGCACAGAGCAATACAAAGTCTATTTATCTGCAAAAGTTCTGAATATTCAAAATACAAGTACACATTCATCACATTGATACCTCCCATTCCCTGCTCCGTATGGTAATTAGCTGAATAGTTATTAAGCATGCATGGTTTGTTCTTTAAATTGAGTCGGTGGTCGCATAATTTGAGGGGAGGGCGAGAATGATGAAGTAAAACTTGTCTTCCTTGCTTTGACCTTTCTACCTTTCTGGTTTTTAACAATACAAATTGCCTTTGGGGGACCTCCAGTTCCTCCCTTCATTCCTTTTCAATGGGTTTTCAAATAGAAAAATTAGTAATTGTCTAAATTTCTTTAGATCTATTAATCAGTGTTTTCTGTTTCTCATTATAAGCACAGCTGAGCAAATATAAAATGACAAGCAATCAGTTACCCACACTTTAAAACTTATTTCAAATCTAATTCTTTAGCTAATCATTAATTCTTTAATTAACCCCAGCTCGGTTTGCTTATTAAATCTACTTTAACTGATTTCAACAATACTAACCTTTGAATAAAATCCTAATTTTTAAAACTCCATGTTTCACTATAATAGAAGAGCTATTCCTAATTCACTCCATCAAAGTGGGTTTGAATAGAGAGATGACTCCCATGTTGCAGGGTATCCCAGGCAGTGTGCTTCAGGGGATTATTGACTCCTTTGCTACTGAGGCTGGACCTGCAAAGACAGGTGATATTTACAATTTCTTCTCTAGGTATGTTCTTTACAGAGCATAGTACACTGAAGACTGTGGATTTCACCATGCACGAGCTCCATGACTTTGCAAAGTGTTTTACTAATGTGGTCCACTCTTAGTCTTTTTAAAATATAGTGCAGGATTTGCGGTTTACAGAAACCTGGGAATAGAGTATATATATGGGATCTAGCTTTTCAGGTGTACTTAGCTTACCTAAATCTAGCTGAAGGATGTTGTAAACTACTGGTTTGTGCCAAGATGGTCTGCATATTAGTGCCTTTCCTTACATGTGGAGAATAACTATCTCTGGCTGCACAGACATAAAGTATAAGTGAGCAATCCAGGCCCCCTAGATGAGAGCTAGGCCTCTGCTCAAGGTTACTCGTAAGACAGCTGTGGGAAAGGGAGACACCACAGCCGAAAACAAGCTGCAGGTGTCTAAAGATTAACTTGGCAGAAGAATCTGTTATTGTAGCCTTCTGATAATAACTTAGTGCTCTAATTAGAGAAAATCCCATGTGAAATCCTTGTGTGAGAAAAACACTGTGTGAACTGCAGAAGAAAAACTGATCATGTAACTTCATTTTTGGCACACTGTGGGATATAAGTATGCTCACTGTCTAACAATAAACGGCTTCACTTTCGATCACATTGATCTGGTGTGATGACCCGTCATTTTCCCCGCACTTACACAAGATACAGTCCAAGCCACAGGAGAGCAAAACAGCCCAAATTTCTTGTCTCTGTGAGCAGAGATGTAAGCACATTCCAACAGAGGAAAAAAAAAGAAGCAGTAGTCCCTGACTACATGAAGGATGCTTTATAAATTCTATAAATCCTGAAATATTCAGGGAAAAGAAAACAGGTTCAGCAGAATTATCCTTGGACTGCAATACTGTAGTGTATGCTTAGGAAAAACACCAGAAGCACAGAATGCTTGATTGAGGCAAGGTATATTGATGATTCCGAAAAAGAGCTTTATTTTTAAATAGATATCATTTTTAAAGCAATCAGGCAGATTCAGTGTTCTTAATTCTGTGGTCATACAGTATCACAGGGACATAATTAAAACCAGTTACTTTTCCAAGCTGAGAGACATGCAGTTGCCAGGCAACATACTATATACTTTGAGTACATATAACACTGCACATGATTTATGTAGTGCTGTTGTGTCTCAAATTGCTGATACCATTGTATCTAAAGCAGATTCTTATAGCCTCAGCCACCACCTGTCTATAACCATCATGCTGAATCTATTCCCTGGTTTGCCAGCACTATCCATCAGCTGCAAGCCCATGTTTAAACCTACAGCTTGAATCACTACTGGACACAGTAATATGAACAGAAGTTGATTGGAAAGGAGTAGTAATGAACTGCATTAAACTCCCTTCATTGCTTTACTTTTAATATCAAATAATCAATCTAATAATATTAAATCATCAATTGAAAAATTATTAATATAGATGTTGGGGTTTACTGTATTTGTGAAAATTAAAATATTTATAAAATGCTTATGTCACAAGACATCATCTCCCAAGAAGCTAGAAAGATTTATGGGATATGAAAATCACACAAAAAATAATACTCAGAATTAGAAATATTGGAAATCTCCCAAAATAATTGTTCTGTGTTTTCAAGTTCTTGGAAAGAAGGAACACATTTCCATTCTGGATCTGTTACTTAGCCTGGACTAGACTTTGTCATTCACATGGACATGGCTTCATCCACTGCCACACTTGAAAACTCATAAAAGAAGGCATCAGCTCCTGTGAAGGTTCTAAAGTACCAGTAATCCATGTTACGAAAACAAACCTACATGGAGTCACATATGTTCAAATGAATGGCATGTCATTTGTGTTGGACTTGTTGCCGTAGTTTGATGTTGGAGAATGATAACTTGGAGAATGTAAACATCGGAAACCTCCCTTATCCTACTAAATCTCAGATGTTGTGCTTTCATAGGCCATGCCACCCTACTCCAAATGAAAAACTGTACTAACAGGGCAGTCAACAGGAAGTAATTGGTTAGAGTCTGTATAAAAATCTGGTCTATGTACGTTAATTTTCTCAGATTTTATACAAATCTTTGCTTCAAATATTATTACATTGTGAGAAGGGAGAATCAGCTACTGCGTTCAGGGGAAAAACGTTTAAAAAAATGGTTTGAATATTTTCTGTTTGAGGTTTGGAAGCTTTGGGTTGGTCCCTGCAGAATCCTCCTCCTGGAAGTAGCCCGCTGGAGGGAGCTGTGACATCTCAAATACATCAACAGCCTCGGCTGGAAACTGCCCTGGAGGCCCCCAGGAAGGATTTTCTACATATCTTTAGTCTTCTGCACTTTTGAAAACTATGAATCATGTTAAACAGCTATTATCTTTGGTCAAAATGAATTTTTGAAGCAGTGGATGTTAACAGAAAGCTTTCAGTTTTATGCATGTGTCTGAGAAACAGACTCTATAAAAGTAACTTCATTTGGATACAAGTGCTTGTGTGCAGTTTGCAATATTTGCACACCCAATTATTGTGACATTGGGTGGCTGAACAGAAATAACAAAAGGGAACTATGAAATGTTCAATCACATGCCAAAAATGAAAGGAAAAAATGCTCCTGAACTCCTTCCTGATTTTCTTCCATGTGGGATGCATCTTCTTGGACACAGGCATAAAAGCTTTATTTTGAAGCCCCAGTTGTGAGGCTAAGATCATTATATTTTACCCTTGATCTACTGTGTGCCTCCTGTTGATGAGAGCCAGCAGCCCAAGTGTGCAGAGAGGGTCAGCTGCAACCTGAGGATATGACAGAAAGCCAGGTTTAACAAAGGACATGGGTACCTCCAAGCACCCAGAGATTCCATGCCTCCTCAGCAGGGACTTGGGCATTGCCTGAGGAATCATTGGCGCCTCAAAATTCACCCAGAGAGGGAGACTGCAACAAGGAGCACCTTCCCTGTACAAAGTCACACTAGTATCAAATACTTAAAAGAACAATTTTCAGGTTAATCCTTGTCTTTTAAAATCCAGTGGCAGAAGAAGGACATCCTGATGTCTTTTAATACAGGGGGACAGCAGCCCTAGAAGCAGCTCTGGATTAAATTCCTTCTGCAGCCTGAAACTATTCCAACTGACACCACCCAGCTCACCCTGGAGTGTTCTCGGGCCATGCTAGCAGCTGGGATTTTGAGTGAAGTTAAAGTGTTATTAAGCAAAATGTAGAAATACTGTGTCACCTCAGACCCAGCTGGGACCTGTATCCCTTCCTACTTCTATTTCGCAGTCTAAGATTCAGTTATGTTGGCATTAGCATTTCCTTATAGAATCACAGAATATTTTGAGTTGGAAGGATCAAGTCCTAGGTATCAACACCTCTAGCCATCTGACACCCCTCCTGCATGAGTCTGGTTTGTCTTTTTCCAACTGTGAAGGCAAAAGTAGCTAAGGGAAAAAAAGAACTCAGGAAAGTAGCATCATGTTACCAATAATCAAAAGAGAAGATGCTACAGAGATAGCCTTTATTTTTCCACTCTTGCCTCTCACCACCTATGCCTTTCTCTCAGGCAAGGGCTCAGCCAGAGGGTAGACCAAGGGGCTTAATCAGAGAAATGACAGCATGCTGCATAGACCATTAATAGCCAGGCACTTTTTTAGGCAGATAGGCTGCAGTTGTTCCCACCCATCTCGCCACATTAATGAATGAACAGACTATCTGGATGCTTCTGAGAAAATGAACAAGGCTGACATTTGAATTGTCATTGCTGGGCTTCACAGTTAACGCCCTTTTGAGATAAATGAAGGTGATTTTCAACCTTTAAACTACTGGCACAGAAGGAAGCAGCCCAGAAAGCTGAGATTCCTGGATGGGAAATCTGGATGGCCCATGAAGGCCAGATAAGGATAGCAAGACTGGCAGTTGTGTTCCCCTATCTAAGTCCTGAGGGTACAATCCAGCAGCCTTATTCATAGAAGCATTTCAGTTAAAGTCAGATAACAGCAGCATAATGAAGTACATAGGACTGATTTTTTTAAAATGTGATGTTCTTAATTATCTGATGATGCTTCAAGCAGTTCCTTCTCCTTTTAAACATAACCCAGCTTCTAATGTTCTTCACTCAAAACCATTAGTATGAGAAGGTCAGGAGTAATAAAGTAGCAGAAGTATTTCATTTTTAGATGAGAATGGACAGAACAAACACAAACAATGCAAGTAGAAAATTTAAACCCAAAAGCTGTTTATCAGAGTTGCAATTATCTGCTCATCAAAGACTTTAAATACCACTAACACAGCCCCTTAAACTCACTTGGAAGAGTTCTTTCAAAATACACTGGTGTTCCCTTACCAGGCTTGGAAAGAAAAGCCAAACCAAAAACAACCTTCCTGCTTCTCTGCACAATATACTCTTAAATTTAAGAAGTAAGATAAAGATACAGAATAATGCTAGTGTGTGTAAACTGGCAGGTATAAGGTGTGTAAAGCTTACAAATTATGCATTCAGCTCATTATGTTCAGAAGTGGAATACTAGAATCTCAAAGGCTACCAACAGAACAAAAGTAGCCCCACAGAGAACACAAACCCTGCAGTGAGGATGCAATTACTTCTGTATTTCTTCTCCTTCCAAATGGCAAGACTGCCTCAGTGTCTTCTCATTAAGTGAGAAAGTTATTACTTGGAATTCATTCCTCCTTGTAATTACTAATTGGGAACTGAATAATAATAACATATAAAAAAAGGATAATATTCTTAACAACAATAGAAGGCATAAAGTAGCCTCATCACTTTCTATATGTTAGATACATCATTAGTCCTATTAGCACTGCTCAAAATGAACAAGTTCACAAGGAAACATTAAAATACACTTCAGAATTGTAAAACCAAAGAACTAAATATTAATGTACCAATCACTTCTTTAAGTTTCATTCATTTCTTCAAACAGAATAGCAATGAAACTAACATGGGGAGGTTTGGGTTTGGTGCTTTTCTTTTTGCTTTAGAAGAAACACAATGCTTGCTCATGTCGCAGACTCTCTCAGTCCACCAGGACTGAAATCTTATCTTATTGGACCAGAATAATCTCTCAACATTTCAAGTCAGTGATTTCACCTGGAAGAATTTTTTTCTGTGATGTGAACAATTCTCCACTGGATTCAGATGTATTTCATGCTGAGAGAGCTATTGCACGCATTTGAACATAGCAAATTGACTGTATACACACATGCACGCACACACACAGAGTCATGAATGGATGTGGGAGTTAAATATCAGTCCTTGCCTCCTGCCCAGGCCTTGGCAGGAGGTAGTAACCTTATTGAGGCGGCCAGCACCCTAAAACCCTCTCCCGTTCGTAAGTTCTTTTAATGATGACTGATTCTGTCTATTATAGAATGAATAATTTATTAATAGACAAGGAAACTAACAGACATAAGACTTAAAATAAACCAATACTACACAGGAATAAAACAGAAAGAAAGACTACTAGTAGATTAACATACAGTGTATGATAAGTTACCTTTTTCAGTTACAGCTAGCGAAGAAATAGTATAAATTAGGATTCAATGTATCTTACCATCCAACAGCTGGTGGGGCACACACCGAGATCCTTTCCCTCAGTCTCCAGAGAAGTAACCATGAAACCTGCGTCCAGACTTCGGGGAGAAACTTTAAACACTTTCAGGGTGTAAGAGGCTTCTGCCTCAGTGGTAATTCGTGTATCTTTTATAGTGTAAAACTGTGACTCTCAAGTCAGTAATTTTTCTTTTATCTCTCCTCCCATCAGCTCTCCAGACTAAGATGTAAATTCTTAGCTGAGATTTGAGCCCCCTGGCGCCAGAGATGACTCCTGCTGGGCCTTTGAGCCCTTGGGTTATCCCTTTATGCACCCGTTATCTGTGACACACAGGAGGAGGAGGTGGGGGGAGTAGATGTCCTGCTGCACAGACACATATAGAAAAGGTTATCCAGTGGTTGTTTTTCTGAATCCTCCTTCAGATGACTGGCCGACAGGATTACTTTCCAATCTGACTGCAATTAACAAATGAATAAATTCAGTCTGCATATCCTTAGCTGTGCATTTTATTCAGCAGCAAATGACTATAAATATTCCTAATTGTTGTTAAGATGCAGCATAACACTTTCAGGTTTTATAAAGAGGATATCATTCCTGTCTTATATGACCTCTGGTTATGATACTAAGGAAAATGGGAACAAAATCTCTACTAAATTAAGTGTCTAAAGTAAGTGAATTTCAGATGCCCACCTCTCTTGATAGACTTTTGAAGGAGGTTAAATGACTTGGTTAAATAACAGAATCACAGAATGGGTACAGTTGGAAGAGACCACTGGAGGGCATCTAGTCCCATCTCCCTATTCAGACAGGGTCCCTAGAACATGTTACTGAGGATTGTGTCCACACAGCTTTTGAATACCTTCAGAGAAGGAGACTCCACAGCTTCTCTGGGCAATCTGTTCCACAAGGCAGTCACCCTCACAGTAAAAGAAGTTCTTCCTCATCTTCAGGTGGAACTTTCGGAGCATCAGTTTCTGCCCCTTGCCTCTTGTCCAATTGCTCAGCACCACTAAGAAGAGTGTGGCTCCATCCTCTTGATACCCTCCCTTCAGATATTTACAGACATTATGAGGACCCCCTCAGTCATCTCTTCTTGAGGCTGAACAGACCCAACCCTATCAGCTTGTGCTCATAAGAGATGCCTTAATCATCTTTGCAGTCCTCCACTGGACTTGCTCCAGGAGCTCTACATCTCTTTTATACTGAGGAGCCCTCATTTGAATTGGGCATGTGACTTCAGTTGCCTAAATTAGGGTGTGTGAAGCTCACAAAATGGATGTTCAAATCACTATATCCAAAAGAAACTCAGCATAATGGACAAAAACAGTAACCTGAGGGGGTACATAGTAAAGCCTAGGGCTTGAAAATGGTCATGGACCCTGGTATAGCATGAACTCAAAGCATGTCACCAATTCTACATATTCCACCTATAGACACTCTTCCTGTGGAACAAGAATGCCTTTTCTTCCTGCTTCTGGAAGAAATTTTGTACACTTGTCCTTACAATCCATATACTCATGCCAGTGGTCAGAGTACTATTCCTGAGAATGAAAGGTGAGTGACAGCTTAGGCTCAGAGAGAAACTCAGGTAAGGGAAACATCTCTCCTGAACTACTGAAGTTTGGGCAGCTCACAGTCTTCATTTCATTGTGGTGAAGGTCCAGCTGAATGCTTTGGAGCCACTTTCAGGTCAGCCAGGGTGAAGTCTTGGCTCTTCTGCAACCTGTGACAAACCCCATAAGCCCAAATTTCATCTCCATGTTTCAGGAGTTTATAAGCACGGAGCGGCATTAAGCGCTGCAGTGGTTGGGGGCAGGGGAGAGAAAAAAAGCCTCACTGGTTTTACATCTTAGATAAGCTACAGTATTTGCTAAAATACCCTCATTCCAAAGCAAACAGATTTGTTTCTTGAGAAATGTGCATCTTATCAGTGACAAACATTTGAACAAGCTCTTTGAATGATGCCTCTTACTGATTTTTCAATAACAGTCAAATGTTTCATTGTTTCAATTAAAGCTTGGTCTTTCACTTACTGTCCAGTCGTAAAATGACTGATTGACTGCAATTATAAAGCGAGATGAATTATTTGTCTTCTTTCCAGACTAAAGAAAATCAGCGTAGGGTTTTATTGTTTGAGGGGGTCAATGTGTTTCATTATGTACTCACAAAGAATAGCTCAATGATACTCCAGCAACCAGTTATAGGGATTATTTTTATTAGCAGCAGAAGAAAGCAAATACTGCACAGCTCACCAGGCTGTGTAAATGAAATGCAATAATGAAGTCCTCAAGGAAGCAGAATCAAGCATGCCTGCACTATTCTCTTTTTGTACTAGCTGTATGAAGTATTGCAGGAATTGCTCTCTGTATAACAACGTCTCTGTTCTATCATATATAATTCAGGTTTTCCAATTCCCCGGTGGAGTGGATTATCTAACTCCATACACTGAGGTACAGTCCACAAATCCTGCACCAGAATTGTACCACAACAGTACTGTACTACACTGCATTATTGATACAACTGTCTCTTGCAACAACATATGTGCTGTCCATTAGCTTTATCCTAATACTTTTTAAATGCTCTTGGAGTTTGGATCTAGGTGGGTTTTTTTTGTTGTTGTTTTTTTGGATTTTTTTCTTCAGGAATTTTTCTCCTATGGGTTGCTAGGGAACTAAAGGCTGGGTACTTAAGAGAGCAAAGGCATGTGGCCAGGGGTTTTCTCCTTGACAGGGCGGGGGAAAATTTCTCTCATGGAAGCAGGGACAACTCGAGATTTGGGGACTGAAAAAGCAAGGGCGGGGAGAGGGCTCACTCTCTTGCTCAGGACCCTCAGAGCCGGATGGTTGGAGCTGCTCTCTGCTGAACCCACGGCCACTGAGAAACCAGCACGGAGCTGCCTGTCTTTCTGCTGTGAGTTTTCCCGCTACCCCACCGGGAGCCGAACTGCCACCAGCCCGTCTCTCCTGTGCTCCTCCGGCACCACTCCAAGCTTTTGCTACGCTGTAACTGTGCTCCCCCTTCCTGCCGGGACCTCCTGCTGTCCCAGCTCGCTGTGTCCAAGGGTCCTGCCATGGCACCGACACCAGCAGCCCCAAAGGGTTTGTAAAACAAAGCCTCCCCTCCATCCCTCCCTGCCCTGGGCAGCTGCCATTGCTGTGTGCTACCTGAGCTCATGCCGGAGCCCACCCGCCCCCTGCAGCCACGAGGGAATCATCGCACCCAGAGCGCCCCCTGCAGCCTGTGACTGGAACTGCACCAAAAGGGGAAGGTGCCTGAGGCCAAGCAGTCTGCCACTGGATTTCTGGTTCTGTTTGTTGGTAATGCCATAATTGATGTTATTTGTTAGCTTTGTTTTAGATATTAGTAAAGAACTGTTATTCCTATTCCCATATCTTTGCCTGAGAGCCTCTTGATTCCGATCTTAGAAAAATTCGGAGGGGGGGGTTACAGGTTTTCCATTCCAAGGGAGGCTCCTGCCTTCCTTAGCAGACACCTTTCTTTCAAACCAAGAAGGATTTTGGCACCCAATGTGAGGCCCAAAGGCATCAAGAGGAAAAAGGATAACAGTTCTTGAGTAATGCAGTTTTTGTGTGCTGGATATAGGAACCTCATTAGGTTGCACCATGTGGTCTAGCTTATCCCGGTTTGGATGGCAAGTGGATACGGTTGTCTCTCTCCCATTTGCAGCCCCGTATCTAAACATGGGCCCTATAACTAAGGCTACGGTGGCTGTTATACAGTTTGTGTTATGGGTCAATAAGGTGAGGAATTCATGGATTTTCAACTTCCTCTGGAAGGCAAGCATATGGATTCAGAGCTATCACACACTAACGGCATGTTTTTGGGGTTACTACTGTGAGGAAATGACACCAAAAGAAATGTTCTCACAACCCTTCACCCAGCTCTTTGGGCCTACCCCGCCAATTATTGAAGGGCTCAAATCTTCTCTAGATGCTAATGATTTCATACAGTGGCTGGCATTGCTGATAGTCCTACACTATTTAGCATTCAGAGATAAGGGGGGTCTGACTTGGATAGCCACCCTGACACCTACTCCAGAGAATAGGGATGAGGCCCCAGAACCTGACATGGCCCCAGAGACTAGGGATGCTGCCACAGAACCTGACACGGCCCCAGAGACGACGGATGATGCCATAGAACCTGACACTGCCCCAGAGGCGAAGGATGCTGCCACAGAGTCTGACCCAGCCCCACAGCACACCTCAGAATAGAACCACCCGGACTGGGTGGAGGTCCTGGTGAAAGAGATACGCGAGATGGGCCAATTGCTGAAGGAATACACTTGCCCAGCTGGTGGGAACCCCTTCCCCTGCCCCAAAGAGGGAGAGTCTAATGGGGCAGCAGTAGAACCAAGGGACGTTACAACAACCCAGGCTCCAGTCAGACTAGAAGGGCAGCCACAGCCAGCAGCAGTCGCGCCGGGGGAAAAGAGGAAGACTAGGGTCAAATCAGAGCATCCAGTGAGTAATGATGGGGAAGCAGGGCCCTCTCAACCAGTACGGAGGTCAAAGATTGAAATCACCACCAAGTCCCTGAGGTATGACAGTCTCCGTAATCTACGAAAAGACATTGTGCAACAGAGTCGTGAGCCTTTTACAACCTGGTTACTTTGGGTCTGGGACCTTATGGGTATGGGCGTGCAGCAGGATAGTGTTGAGGCAAGGCAGTTGGGACCCTTGCCCCAGGACTCGGGGGTGGATCAGGTATTCCAAAGAGACGAAGGGCCCCTGTCTCTTTGGAAACGGTTTTTAATAAGTGTAAGAGAGAGGTTTGTCAACAGGGAGAGAATGCAGGAGTATCATCATAGAAGACCATGGAAGACCCTTGAGGAGGGAATCCAACAGCTGAGGGAGGTGGCAGTATTGGAGGTACTCTTTGGGAGGGATGGACAACATGATAATGACCCCGACAAGGTCAAGTGTACAGGGCAAATGTTGTGGAACCTGGCAAAGCTAGGGCCCTCCCAATACACCATCTTCATCGCAACAATTAATGCCGACGACAACCAAGAGAGAGTGGGTTCCATAGCCACCAAACTCAGGAATTATGATAGTATGATCAGTGGCCCAATGCAGGCTCAGGTCTCTGCTGTGGTCAACGACCTCAGAGAGGAGAGAAGGGAGGTGAGGGAGGAGATGAGGATGATGAGTGCGGCACCAGTGCGAGTCACAGGCCCCAAAGTCAGAGCCCAACACCCCCCAGCTAGGGAGAGAGGATACACCACATGATCTGAGCTGTGATTCTTCCTGTGTGACCATGAGGAAGACATGAGAAAGTGGGATAAGAAACCCACTGCTACCCTGGCAGCACGGGTACAGCAACTCAAGGAGGGAAATACTAACCGAGGCGGGGGGTCTACTAAAGTGAAGGTAGCCTCAGCCTCCTGTGACCGAGATGCCAGATATTACAGAAGGGAGGATGATCTGTCGGATCCCCTTGAGGGAACCTCTACTATGTATGCCCAGGAAAGAAATGATAACCAGGGCTAGAGGGGCCCTGCCTCTAGCCAGGAAGAGGCACGGGAAAACCGGGTCTTTTGGACAGTGTGGATCCCATGGCCTGGCACATCAGAGCCACAAAAATATGAAGCGTTAGTTGATACTGGTGCGCAGTGTAACTTAAAACCATCGGGACATGTGGGGGCAGAACCTGTTTGTATTGCCAGGGGTGACAGGGGAATTGCAGCAACTGACCGTGTTGGAAGCCGACGTGAGCCTGACCGGGAAGGAGTGGCAGAAATACCCCATTGTGACTGGTCCAGAGGCCCCATGTATTCTGGGCATAGACTTCCTCTGGAACGGCTATTACAAAGACCCAAAAGGGCTCAGGTGGGCTTTTGGAATAGCGGCTGTGGAGGCAGAGGGCACCAGGCAACTGAACACCTTGCCTGGGCTATTGGAAAATTCAGCTGCAGTTGGACTCCTGAAGGTGAAAGAGCAACAAGTGCCAATTGCCACCTTCACAGTGCACCACCAGCAGTAACGGATGAATTGAGATGCCGTGATCCCCATCCACAAGACAATCCGCGAGCTGGAAAGCCAAGGAGTGGTCAGTAAAGCCCACTCACCCTTCAACAGCCCCATCTGGCCTGTGCGCAAGTATGACGGAGAATGGAGATTGACTGTGGACTATTGTGGCTTGAATAAAGTGACTCCACCGCTGAGAGCTGCCGTGCCGGACATACTGGAGCTCCAGTACAAGCTGGAGTCCAAGGCAGCAAAGTGGTACACCACTGTTGACATCGCCAATGCGTTCTTCTCCATCCCTCTGGCAGCAGAGTGCAAACCCCAGTTTGCCTTCACCTGGAGGGGTGTGCAGTACACCTGTAATCGGCTGCCCCAGGGGTGGAAGCACAGCCCCACGATCTGCCATGGACTGATCCAGGCTGCACTAGAAAAGGGTGAGGCTCCAGAACATCTCCAGTACATGGATGACATCATTCTGTGGGGGAACACAGCAGCAGAGGTATTTGAGAAAGGAGAGAAGATCATCATGATCCTCCTGGAAGCCAGCTTTGCCATCAAGAAGAGCAAAGTCAAGGGACCTGCTCGAGAGATCCAGTTCCTGGGGGTAAAATGGCAAGATGAACAGTGCCAGATTCCCACTGAGGTCATCAATAAGATCACTGTGATGTCTCCACCAACTAACAAGAAGGAAACACAAGCTTTCCTAGGGGCCATAGGCTTTTGGAGAATGCACATTCCGGAGTACAGTCAGATTGTGAGCCCGCTCTACCTGGTTACCCGCAAGAACGATTTCCACTGGGGCCCTGAACAGCAACAGGCTTTCGCCCAGATCAAGCAGGAGATCGCTCACACGGTAGCGCTTGGCCCAGTCAGGACGGGACCAGAGGTGAGAAATGTGCTTTACTCTGATGCTGTTTGGTTTCTGCCTTTTTTCTATGTTCTCTGTACTCTTTGCACATATATTTGTAGCTCTGTAGCCTACTGTATGAATAGCTAGTTTTCCCAGTACTTTTCCATAGCCTTTCCCTAAGCAGAAAGACAAAACAAATTCCAGAGCTCCAAGCCCCAGGGGGGTGCAAGGCCCTGTCCTATCTCCATTCTTCCTGGGAACCAAGGCCGAGAACAACTGTGAGGTACATTTTCATAAACAAAGTAGAGCCAGTGCTGAGAGGGGGGCTCCAAAGAAGGGGCTGGACCTGGGGGGGAATTGAATCACCACTTGCTCTTCTAATTGGTGCTTTTAATCAATTATGCTAATTTCCTAAAATCTATAAATATGTACTCACCCCTGGAGGGGGTGGGCTTTTATGGACACCTTTCCATAACTGCTCCTGAAGACCTTTAAAATAAAGATCCCCTTTTATATTACCTCCTTGCTGAAATGATCTCGAGTTTCTTTTCCAGGCTGGGGGAAAAGGCAACAACTCTGCAGTCGGGAACAATGGCTTGTCCTGGAGCCTTTGGGAGAAGGTGCCTGGAGAGACTCGAGGCTGACCACTGGGATTCTGGAGCCGGAGTTACAGAGTGTCCGAAGCCAACTACACCCTTACAGAGAAGGAAATCTTGGCCGCCTATGAAGGAGTTCAAGCCGCCTCAGAGGTAATTGGCACGGAAGCACAACTCCTCCTGGCGCCCCGACTACCGGTGCGGGGGTGGATGTTAAAAGGAAAGGCTCCCTCTACCCACCACGCCACCAACGCCGTGTGGGGTAAGCGGATTGCACTTATCACACAGCGCGCCTGCATTGGAAATCCGAACTGCCCTGGGATCCTGGAAATAATTACAAATTGGCCAGAAGGTGAAAGCATTGGTCTCACTGACGAAAAGGAGCAGGAACAAGTGACCCGGGCTGAGGAGGCTCCACTGTACAATCAACTGCCAGCAGAAGAAACGTGCTACGCCCTTTTCACTTACGGTTCCTGTCACATCATAGGAATGAACTAAAAGTGGAAAGTGGCTGTGTGGAGCCCCACACGACAGGTTGCAGAAGCCACTGAAGGAGAAGGTGGATCGAGCCAATTTGCTGAACTCAGAGCTGTTCAGCTGGCCTTGGACATTGCTGAAAGAGAGAAGTGGCCAAAGCTCTACCTTTACACTGATTCATGGATGGTAGCCAATGCTCTGTGGGGGTGGCTGGAAAGGTGGAAAAAGGCCAACTGGCAGCTTAGGGGAAAACCAATCTGGGCGGCTAGTGAGTGGAAAAACATCGCCACACGGGTAGAGAAGCTACCCGTAAAAGTCCGCCATGTAGATGCCCGTGTCCCTAGGAGCCGAGATAATGAGGAATACCGGAACAACAAACAGGTAGATCACGCTGCAACGATAGAGGTGGCACAAATAGATTTAGACTGGCAACACAAAGGGGAGCTGTTCCTAGCCCGATGGGCCCATGATGCCTCAGGTCATCAGGGCAGAGATGCCACCTATAAGTAGGCATGAGACCGAGGGGTGGATCTAACCATGGACAGCATCTCCCAGGTGATCCATCATTGTGAGACGTGCGCCGCGATCAAACAGGCCAAGCGGGTGAAGCCTCTATGGTATGGTGGACGGTGGTCCAAATATAAGTATGGAGAGGCTTGGCAGATTGATTACAGCACACTGCCCCAGACACACCAAGGCAAGCGCTACGTTCTCACAATAGTAGAAGCCACCACAGGATGGCTGGAGACCTACCCTGTGCCTCATGCCACTGCCCGGAACACCATCCTGGGCCTCGAAAAACAGGTTCTTTGGAGACATGGTACCCCTGAGAGAATTGAATCCGACAATGGGACTCATTTCAAAAATAGCCTTATAAACACCTGGGCTAGGGAACACGGCATCGAGTGGGTGTACCATATCCCTTATCATGCACCAGCAGCTGGCAAAGTTGAACAGTACAATGGCCTGCTCAAAACCACCTTGAAAGCACTGGGTGGGGGGACATTCAAGAACTGGGAGACTAATTTAGCAAAGGCCACATGGTTAGTGAACACCTGAGGCTCCTCCAACTACACAGTCTGACCCCTTGCGAACAACAGATGGAGATAAAGTTCCAGTAGTACACATGAGAGGTATGCTGGGAAAGACTGTTTGGGTTAACTCTGCCTCAAGTAAAGACAATCCCGTCTGTGGGGTTGTCTTTGCTCATGGACCAGGCTGCACCTGGTGGGTGATGCAAAGGGATGGAGAGACCAGATGCATACCTCAAGGAGATCTTGTTTTTAGGGTGAACTACCTATGACACCATTCTTGTATCTGTATCTGCATGTATGTATATAATTTGAAGGTTTAAATTTGATGTAAGGTATTTGCATAGGAAAGAAATTTGGGGTGGAGAATGTTGGAGGTTGGATCTAGTTTTTTTTTGGTTTTCTTTTTCTTCAGGAATTTTTCTCCTATGGGTTGCTAGGGAACTAAAGGCTGGGTACTTAAGAGAGCAAAGGCATGTGGCCAGGGGTTTTCTCCTTGACAGGGCGGGGGAAAATTTCTCTCATGGAAGCAGGGACAACTCGAGATTTGGGGACTGAAAAAGCAAGGGCGGGGAGAGGGCTCACTCTCTTGCTCAGGACCCTCAGAGCCGGATGGTTGGAGCTGCTCTCTGCTGAACCCACGGCCACTGAGAAACCAGCACGGAGCTGCCTGTCTTTCTGCTGTGAGTTTTCCCGCTACCCCACCGGGAGCCGAACTGCCACCAGCCCGTCTCTCCTGTGCTCCTCCGGCACCACTCCAAGCTTTTGCTACGCTGTAACTGTGCTCCCCCTTCCTGCCGGGACCTCCTGCTGTCCCAGCTCGCTGTGTCCAAGGGTCCTGCCATGGCACCAACACCAGCTGCCCCTCCCCCCCGCCCCGAGAGTTTGTGAAACAAAGCCTCCCCTCAATGCCTCCCTGCCCCAGGCAGCTGCCATTGCTGTGTGCTACCTGAGCTCATGCCGGAGCCCACCCGCCCCCTGCAGCCACGAGGGAATCATCGCACCCAGAGCGCCCCCTGCAGCCTGTGACTGGAACTGCACCAAAAGGGAAAGGTACCTGAGGCCAAGCAGTCTGCCACTGGATTTCTGGTTCTGTTTGTTGGTAATGCCATAATTGATGTTATTTGTTAGCTTTGTTTTAGATATTAGTAAAGAACTGTTATTCCTATTCCCATATCTTTGCCTGAGAGCCTCTTGATTTCAAATTTATAATAATTGGGAGGGAGAGGGGTTACAGTTTTCCATTCCAAGGGAGGCTCCTGCCTTCCTTAGCAGACACCTGTCTTTCAAACCAAGACAAATGCCTATAGCATCCTCCCTGCCAAGATATGGGTATGCTCTAGAAGCAGTAAGTTAGCATTCACAGGACACTGGACAAACATGACTTCTCAAGCATCATTCATGAGTGCACAGAGATTTATATAACGAGACTTTTCCACAGATCCAGCACTCACTGCTCTCAAAATTAATGGGAACTCTGTGGGGATCTTTGGGAACAGGTCTCAAATGACAGGCATTTCTGTAATAATCTTCTCTGTCCTGTAAGTCACCTCAAACGTGGCATTGCAGAGCCCAGGCAGGGTCTGTCCCTGTGCAATCACCATCCTCACTACGGGATTGCAGGCTGTGTAAATCAGTGCGGAATTGAGTCCAGAGACTTGAGGTGCCATGAACATCTTAAAAGAATATTACACCCATGTAATAATGCACAATCCTTTGCCAATCCCTAAAGAAGGGCGGGGGGACGTGGGGTGGGGGGGTGGGGGGCGGGGTGGGGGAGAGCAGGGTGGAGGACAGGGACAAGGGACCGGAATCAGATTTCTCAGCCAGCTCAATCCTGGTTGTCCTGGAGTTCAACCCTAACTCAGGGATCCAGAATCTGTGCGGCTTTGAGCCTGGCATGCCCGAGCCTGCTGGGTCCCTGGCCCATTCTTCCTCAGTGCTCTTGCCATGGACACACAGCCCTGAGCTGAGTGGCTGAATACAGGGAGGTCAGTCTCCAGAGCCCAAAGGTGGTTTCTTCATCTTCTCAAGCAGTAACATAACCTGTCTGCAGCTTCTGTTTTGGCTCTGTGGAGCCTGGCTGATCCTCTGGATGCAGGATCTAGTGCAGAGGGAGTGGATGGTGTAGGCATGGGCACTCTGCACCCTTCTCCTCACAGTCTTTCCAGCACAGGCTCAGTGGTAAGAGAGCACAGGCTCAGTGGTAAGAGAGGGCTGTGTCCTTCAGGACTCAGGAGAGGATGCACAGAACATTTCTACACCTTCAACCACATTTGGACATGGCTTGTATGCCCAAGTCCCAGGTAAGGGAAAAAGGGACTGGCCTGGCTGGAGGTGCCAGCCTGCAAAACCTCACACATGGCACAAAGGGACTTGAGCATTGTTCCCTTCCTGTTTGCAAAAGCACTGTGCTCTGAAAGACCAGACAAGAGTTACAGCTAATCTCCAACTAGTGCCTCGTGTTCCCAAGGAACATGGCCCACTGTCTTGTAAATCAGCCAGTCTCCAGCCAAACAGATGGACTCGAACAGCCAGGAGGCAAGATGTTGGCATCAAAAGTTGAGATGAAAATCAAGTGGTTGAGATTACAGAGTTGGTTGCTCTTTTGAGGCTGGGCTTATTATTCAAGGGATGTAATTTGACTATCTAACCTAAATTTTTTAATTGGTTTTAGACAATAACCTCCTGTACTAAGACGATGTTAGGTGATCTGGATTGGGATCAGAGTGAAAAAAGATTGTACTGGGAGGGCAAGAGGAAGAAATGTAATAAAATTACAGAGAATAACACATGAATATGGAAAAGGGAACAGGAATCCTGCTACCCTGATTCCCTAGCAGAAAAAGCATGGTACCTAATGAAAGATGAACTGCAAAGGACAGATGTACACTTACTGCTGAAATGCAGAGGTGTGGAAGTGAGCAACTGTAACACCAAGGCAACATGCCTATAAGAATTAAATATAAACACAAGCAAGAATGTCTGCATGAGTACAGTTAACTGTGCCACTGCTCTCTGAGCATCAGGTCCCCATAGCACTCAAGCTCAAATCCAGCCAAATTACAGGGTAGCTGAATCTTCCCAGTTGCAGGTGATCCCACAATTCACTTATTTGTCCCGAAGAATCAGGTCCTGGCAGCATCAGAGCTAGCTGTCCAGGATAGGATCTCTGGGAACTTCCACCACACAAATTATACAGCAGCTATCTTTGGAAATTCATTGTAAATAGTGTGCATCTTTTCTCAATCACTCCTGGACATACCTAACATCCGTGGAGCTCTTTGTCACCAGAATGTCCCCTGCTTGTTTTTAACCTCCCCACAGCTGACCTCCCTGCAGCTCAAAGTCTGAAGCTCTGCCTTGGTTTAACTTTTGGCTTTGACCCATGAATGACAGCCACATTCTTTGTTCATCACAAGGCAGCAGTGTCCATCATTCTGCTTTTTGAATGTTTTTTTTTTCCAGAAAGCTCTTCTCTGGCAAAAGTTTCAGAGCAGCCAGGGTGTAGTGGTTTCAGTTCGCCTATTCAGGTTTGTGGCTAAATGCCAGCACACTTACCTAAATTTACTTGATTGCTTGTTGTGAGATAAGGATTAGGAGTAGGCAAAGCAGGCTCAAACTTTATAAAGTACAAAGAAGTTTTATTAATATATCTAAGACAAAGGGGAAAAAAAAAAAAACTCAAGAAAAACCAGAACAAACTCTTTAGACCACCCCTCTTTCCCCACCTCTCCATTTCATTCTCCCTGACAACATACAAAAGACAACACTTCGACTTCTAGTCAGTTTACCACCTCAGAAACAGCTCTTGTTCTAGTTCATTTAGGGAGAGAAGTTTCTTTTGCTTACACCATGGATCTTTTGTCTGTACTTAGGTATTTCAGTTCATTGGCTGCAATAAGAACCTCACATCCTCCTTTGGACTATATCTTCATGTATTACAGAGAATTTATTAGCTCAGTCCCCAACCATGGTTCTCTAAAAGAGTTTTCAGCTTCACTCTTGAAGCAACTTCCCATGCACCCCCTTGTGAGTATCAGTTCTGCTTTCCTCACTGACTGTAAAGTCTCTGCGCTGCACTATGTAGGTGTCCTCACTCGTTCCTCTCTCTGCGAGGAAGGCTGGGTGTCTGTGAGTTTAGTCCAGGCATGGAGAGAGTTAATCTCTGTCTCTCTCTCTCCGGCAGTGTGAGGATCACGTGCTCTTTGCCGGGCTGCTTGAACAGGTCTGAGCTGGATGCCAGACGCTCTCAAGAGTCTCTCTGCTTGGCTCTGCCAAGCTGGCTCAGCCTGGTAGGGCCATCTGGGCCCGGGGTGACAGGGCAGGGCCTGGCCCGAGCTGGATGGAGTCCGGCCTGGTCCTTGCCTGGCCCGGAGCAGGGGCCTGGCTCTCCCTCTCGTGTAGCTGGCACACTGGCTGAGCTGTATCTGCTGAAGATTCCAGCCGTTCCTCCCCCATGCCTGCCCGGCTGCAGCAGCACGGCTGCTGTAAAACCTCCCTTCCCCCCCCCCCCATCCCTCCTTCGGAAGGAGGTAGGGGGGGCCTTACCAGTGAGAGAAGCAGGAGCTGCTCCTCTCTACACAGCAGCAGCAGGTCCAAAGAGGAAGAGCGTCAGAGGGTCTCTGCTTATATATGGTTTTTTCCTCGAAGGCGGATCAACTTTTTAATTGGTTTACCTACCTATCAACCCTTAAAACTACCTGATTATTGGCTCTCTCTCGCAGGAAGGAAGTTGTATGCCTTCCTGCAGCACAGATCACTTCCTAGATTTTGACCCCTCTGGCCTAAACCAGGACAAAAAGGGACCAAAGATGTAAGATGACTCTAGATTTGAAGAGGAAGCAGTATCTCTGTCAACACTCAGATGGCACAAGGGCAGGACTCATGTGAAAGGCACAGTCCTTTTCCATCGTTTCAGCTTCAGGAAGCACAAAATGTTTCATTTTCCCGAGTCTCCAACTGATACAGAAGTGGGAGTCTGGACAGGACAAGACTCTGAGAGCCACACAATGTGGCTTTTTCATAATATATTTGGCAAACTTTAATGTTCTGTGAGATGAATCTAAGTTTTTTGTCTTTAATTGCATCTGATGGCGACAGCTGAATATCTAATCATTTTATAACTTCAGAAGTAATGGCTTTCTCTTCCTGCAAACATTTATCTGAAGGGGATAATGTAAAATCCAAAAGTTAGCTAGCTTGGCACAGAGGATGAGGCAGTAAGTCCTTGGCTTTAAATTTTTTTCCTTTTTCTTTTAATTTTTACAGCTATATGTGTATATATTTCTGAGGACATTTTAAAACTGCCATTCTATCAGCTTCACTTTGTTAAAAGTGTGGCAGTCTGCCTTGGTCTTATCCAGAGTTAAAAGGAGTTTCTTGTCTCTTAAATTCAGCAAGCATCAGTCTATATCTCTCTTAAAAGCTCTTTCCAAATTAACAGACTGAGATACCAGAATACTTTTTCCAAAACATTTTTATCATTCAAACTGCTGATTCTGGATTAAAACTAGACACCCTTGCCAAAACCTGACCCATTGCAGCAAAAGCTGCATTTCATACTACTGCCTGAGTGCTGTAGCCTGGATCAAATAATACAGGCACTGATTCATGGCCAGGATTGCTTTGTCTTTGTCCAGTGCTTCGTGCTGAAAGCTGGAGCTGTCTTCATCCCGGTGATGGCTGGTCAGACATCATATCAGTGGTGCTACCTGGGGAAATACGTGGCTGCAGTTCACCCCTGAGGCCATCCCTCCCCAGCAGCTGGCAGTCCTGACATCCTTGTTGCAGGGCCGTGGGTGCCAGCGAGAGGGGAAGGGGTGCCCTAGCACTTGCACATGGGGCAATTGTCAGTTCAGACTAAGAAAGGTCTGTTTACCAGCAGCTTCTGAAGGCAGGAAGAGATTTCTGGTGACATTTTAATTCCCTTTTATGCAGAGCTATTTTTAGATGATGCTGCTGCCAGTCATATCAAATGCTTTGTGTCTTTTGAGTTTTCACTGAACTGCATAATAAGCGTTTCAGCTCCCTGGTGCATAATGGCAGTGTTATTTGCTGAAAGTCTTATTATTTCGAGTGGCCTCTTATCTGAAGATCAATTCATTAGTTCTGGCCTCTGAAGTTTAAAAGGAAACAATTGCAGTGGCTAAAGAAAAAATTAAATTACATTTTGTTTCAGTAATACTTATTTTCTCTAATATTGGGTACTGAGAGTCTATTTTAAGACTGGCAAAGCAGATGATCCGTATTTCAGGACTGTAATCTGACCTCTGACATCCACGGCTTGTCAGGATGGGTGAGAGAACTGGACTATTGCTGAAGGAAATTTAGTTCCTTTTCAGTTTCTTATTTGGATTATCTTTTCAGTCAGAGAGTGCAAACCAGTTTCTACCTCAGGTGCTCATGGACAGCCACCAGCAATGAGAGCTGCAAGGAGAGGTCACTTAGGTTTCCATTAGCCCTGTTGTACACTGCTACCTCCCATGGTCATTAGTCCCAGGCAGGGGGCAGACAGTGATAGGACAAACAGATATTTTGGACTGACTGTGTCCTGATATCAGAGCCTTTGATTCAAGCCCATTATTTTTTCATAACTAAGCACACAGAGGTTTCTCAAGAAACCATTTGCTTGGTTAACTTCAGCTAAATAATTATGTGTTACTCAGAAGTGTCTCAGACCTTTGACATTGCATTGTCCTGTAAAGTGTTTTGAACCATTTCTGTGGAAGACTTTGGTTAAGAAAGTTGTATTGCTGCTGGACTCTCATTGGGCATGGGGCCTAAAAGCTGTTGTACAAGCAGGAAGACAGTTTTCAGCAGCCACCAGGTAGGATGTTATGTGAAAACTGGAAGAAGACTGTGATCTAAAGTCCAGGAAAATCCCACATCTTGAGTCTTCAATGAAGATCAGTATAAAGCTATTGGCGTTTTCATGGTAGCTCTGCAGAGCCACTGACTCCCACACTGGCAAGGCTTTTTACAGCTCCATGGTGCCTGTAAATGTTTCTAAGAACAGAAAGTTTTCAAAACAACTGTGCTGAGACCAATAAAGAGAGCTTTTAAAATGCAATCTGAATACATAGTACCGAGAATTTTAAGGATAAGGACACAAGTAGTTGAGTATCTTCTTTTGTTTAGCAAAACACTTCTGTTACCAGAATGCTTTTTTCCTCCTGAGCACCTGAAGCTGACAGTTAAAAATTTTCTGGTCAAAACTATTGCCATATAGCTTGTTTTTTAAAAAACTTATGAAAACCCAAAATTGTAGAGTAATTTTCTTTAGTGAATATTCAGTAGACATGGCCACAATCCATTTAAAGTGAATCAAAAATGCACCACTCATTTTTTTAAAGTATTCCTTATTGACTCTGTAGCAGCTGGAAAACTATAGCAAGTTTTAATTATCTTCAGAAAACAAAAAGCTCCTGCCAACACATGCTGGTTATTATCAGCAGCTGCTGTATGCTGACATACTATTTCAGCATATATGAGGCTCAGCTGTCCTAAATAATCATTGTAAAATGTAAAATAGATTTATAGTGATGTTAATTTCTTGTTAGATACTTAAGTACTGATGTAATTCATACTGAATTTAGGTTTGTGTCTTTGTTTAAGCTATAATAAAATTATTTAAAGGCAGGATTAATATTTAAGAGGTGCAAATAGCTTGTACCAGGAGTTTAAAATAATGAACCGTGGTGCTCTTTTAACAATCTGCTAAAAATAATCAAATTCCCTGTTGTAACATCAACATTTGTATAAGTGTAAAATCTAACTTCCTGCCTTTGAGTAGAATTACTGCAACTTTATAGCAATGAAAAAGTTACAAATTAATTTTTTGATTTAAACAAAAATCTTTACATGTCATCCTTTTATTAGTGGAAGTGGAGATCTTTATGGCAGTGTCTGTTGTCAAATCAGATGCTGCAATTCTGTTTATTGCATAATTTATCAGAGTTTGTTTTTTTAATGGCACTAGTGTACTCTTCAGTTTGAGACACCCATGAATACATGTGGCATTAATGCTTTAGAAATGTTTAGAAAGACACATAGGTATGGTAGATTCTTTTTCAATGTATCTTGAGCCTGCATCTTCTCTAAAATGGAAAATTTGTGATTAACTCGATTTTCCATTACCTTATATTCTGTGTGATCTATTTTAATTTTTCACTGGAAAAGTACAAAAGGTATCAGGCAATCTGTAAAGTGTGTTTTTGGCACCAAGGCAATTTTAGACCATTTCTTGCTCTCATGAGGGATTGACAGAGATTTCCATTTTGAGGCTTAACCTGGAGAGAAATGTTACATTCAGCACACTGGACTCTTGACATTTTAAGAAGTTCTTCAATATGGATTAAAAATATGTATGAGACTCCACATAGTTCTATTTCACTGAAATTACTATTGACTTTTGGACCTGAGTTTTCACCCAGTCTGTTTTTAATCAAACTGCAATCTACTGAAATACAGTCGAGGTTCTAGTTTAAAGTAGGACTCAGGTGACATTCACTGAGGCTGTGTCCATATGGTTACACAGTGACTTCACACCAGCTGTGTAAGGCACATATTCTTTTTCTGTCTTAGAGACCCAGAGTTAAGATCCACAGCAGAGAAAAACTGCGCTGAAACAAAATAGCTCCAGTTTGCAGAAAAATATTGTGTGCAGGAGCATCACAGTAGCACCACAAAGTGGAAGAAATAATCCTGGTTGTAGTCTCATGTTCAGACACCATGATTACTCACGTGACATGTTTGCTTCACTGAAACATCCTAAACCCTCCAAAACTTCAACGCACAAGAACTGCCCAGGCAACAAGACTGAGAACTTTAAAGAATCACAGAGTAATTTAGGTTGGAAGAGACATTGGGGGGGGTCCAGTTCCTGCTCAGAGAGAGACAGCTGAATAAAGTTGCTCAGGGCCTTATCAGGTTTAGTTCTGTGTATCTTCAAGGACCAATATGCAACTTCCATGTGTTCTGGGGAACCTGTGATGTTATTTGACCACCTTCATGGTGAATTTTCTTTCCTCTTATGTCTGATTGGATTTAAAATTCTGAAGCCTTCTTTCTGTTGCCTTTCATCCTACAGTTGTGTTCCTCTAAACAGACCCTGGTTTCGCTTTCCTGTTAAGTAGATGAAGCCATCAATAAGCTCTCCTAGCCTTAGCCTTTTCTTCTGGAGGTTAACAAACCCAGCACTGCCAGTCTTTCCTTCTGTGTCAAGTGCTTCTGTGTCAAGGGCTTGCTGTGATGTGCCCATGATGTCCTTGTGTTGGGGAACCCCAAAATGAACAGAGTAGCCTGTAGTTTCACAAGTGTGCATGTCAGAGACACAATCATGTACCTTGATCTGCTACGTTCTTCCTAATGCACTAGCCCAGTGTGAGGGTGCTATCATTGTCCAAAAGGGCAAATTTATGTTCCATTTGTTGCCAAAAGAACCCCAAAGGACTTTCCTGCAAGGGCTGTCCCTGTCCAGTTGGCCCCAGTCTGCCTGGTTGCAGAAGGTTATTCCATCCCAACTGCAGGACTTTATATTTGCTTATGTGGAATGTAGGAGGTTCCTGTGAGCCAATTCCTCCAGCCTGTCAAGGTCACTTTGAAGAGCATTCTCCAGCATTTCAACCACTCCTCCACGGTTTGGTGTCATCCACAAATTTGCTGAGAGTATACCTTATTCCATCATTCAGGTTGTCATTAACGACATTAAACAGTATCAGCCCAGTATCGTTGCCTCAGGGATACCGATAGTAACCACACAAAGCTGGACTTTGTACTGCTGAGCACAAACTGTGAGACCAGTGGTCCAGTCATCTGTCATCCATGTAATTCATCGGTCACTTACCTGCTTTGGCTATAAGGATGTGATGGGAGACAAGTTAAAGACAAGCCTCCTTGTTCTGTCTCGTTCCCTAACTACTCCCTAACAGCCCATGGGTTTTTGTGTATTTAATGCTGTGTCTATGAATAACCCAAGTTCAAGATCTTGCCCATGTTCCTATGGCATAAGCAACAGTAAACCTTTCTCACTTGTAACTTCTATCATCTTCAATTTTATATAAATTTATAACTATACATCAGCACAGACAATTGAACCAGAACCTCCTGTTTCACTGATCTGTGACTGTGATCACTATGCTGTAAGGTCAGTCTCAGTAGACCTTCCAGTTCTGTATTGTACATGGTGTTGGATCCATAATTCATTGAATGAAACTAACCTCTGGTTCTGCAGTCTTTAAAAAGGAAAATAGGATGAAAGCAGAGAAAAATAAACTGACTTTGTAGCTTTGTTTATTTGTGATTTGTCTTGGTGAGCTGTTAATGTGTATTCAGTCAAGTCCAATGAGTTGATGCCATTTGAATTAAGTTGTTTTATCCCAGCCTGAGGAGCTGCAGATTTTTCTAAGAAAATTTGGAGCAAAGAAGAGATACAGGGTGAGATAAGAGGGGAGGGGCAGGTCTGTTCCACCCTTCCCAGTATCTTTGTTTCCAATGTACAGCATGAGGTGAGGCCACATCTGCAGAGCAACTGAACAAGCCACAACTGAGATCAAATATAAGGCAAATGAGGGGTAAGGAGACAGACAACATAAGTAGGTCACTGTTGTCACTAATGCAGGAGTCAGAGGAGTCCACCAAAAATATCCAGGGATGCTGAATCAGAAGTTGTTTTTCGCTCTGGCTTCTGAGTCTTAGTCTTGCCCCAGGCAACGGATAGCTGTATTTAAACTGCCATTATCTATCCAGGATTACAAATATGACTCAGGTAAAGGAGGGCAAGTAAATGCAGGCCTACTGCAGGGATGTACACATAAAAAAATGAATCTACACAGTTTTTTAGTCCTATGCAGACAGAAGAGCTTGCAGATTAAAATAGGCATCTAGTTAATGTTACCTACTTTTTTATGTATCCTCTGTCCTGATTCCTATCAGTAGAGGAAGAAAAAAAAAATCCCAGATAACAAACATAAATAAAAAATTGCTTACTCTTTCTAGGAAACATTTAAAAGGCCAAAGACCATCACAGATTGCTTTTTTATGATCAGAGTAACTGGACTGCAGGAATTAGTTTAGCCAGATAAGTAGTTTTATTGGCTTTAATAATAAAGTAAATCACTCATTTTAAAAAGTGCACCTCGAAAGTATTGGCTTAAAATATTTTGACTTTAAAAAGCCTGAAGGGCTTTAGATTATAAGGAGTCCACTGTGATTCTGTATCTGGAAAACCTAGAAAACTTTACTAGAGACTCTTCTTAATTGGTATGTTTTGTACCCCATCAAAAACTGGAAAAAGTTCCCACTGGCTAGCAAAAATAATTAAGCTTACCATTTTTTATAAGTGGTGCTTTCAAAGGAAAGCATGACCTTAAAGATGTGTTTTTTTGCATATCCCTGACCCTCTTCCACAGACTATTTGAAACCTTTGAGGCAAGCAGAAGTGACAGGTGTTCAGCAGCCTTAGAAAACTCTGGTAGCATCTCTGTAAATTGGAATCGGTAGCTGTTACTGCAATTTGAAGACCAGAAGACAGACACAGCAAAGCTCAGAGATTGTGATGGAGTATAGATGGCAGCAGAGCAGCGAAACCAGAATTACAGTTCCAGAGTCTCCAATACTGTGTTCAAGTACACTGGATCACTCTGCCTTTCCAGAATAGAAAGACACACAAAAGGCATACAGGCACTAAAATACTACTGTTTATTTCATGGGGCCTTTCACCTACAGCTCTTTCCAAAGGAATTGGCAAGGGTACGGACATGGCAGCAGCAAAGTCACAGATGTGGCACCAGTGAGGTGTGTAACCTCTCTGCACATCAGAGAGATGGGATCAGTCAGGGCCAGTAGCTGGCATGGAGCACCCTAGGGGAAATCCTTGACCTTATATAAAAACTACATGACATAACACCTCTTTGAACTGAACTGAAACTGTAACCAAAATTATCTCCATTGAAGACCTGAATGAAATATCTTGTGCTGGCAGCAGTGTGGGTCAGTCTCAGAGTGAGTGAGGCAAGGCCTGGGGCTTGTTTCTGCAGCATTGGCTGTAACCGGGGTGCTGGTCTGGAGAAGTGAGCAGCTCACTGCTCAGCCCCTGCTCTGGGCAGTGTCACTGGACATGTAACCCAGCTGAAATGCACATTCTTGCCAAAAGGGCTGGTTTTGTTCCCAGCCATTTCCCTCCCTTGGATTGAGTCTGGTAAAAGCGTGACTACAGGATGACTTGTTCAGGTGATTGGCCCAAAAGATTGTGCTTGTATGGTTTTATTACAAGGTAGGTGGTAAGAATGTGTAGTGAGGAATGGGACAGCTCTGTTTAATGTCAATCAGCAGTGTTACTGAATTAAAAGCAAAGACTGTAGCTGCACAAGCAACGCAGACAAAGGCAAAAAAGCAGCTGGGTGTATTGGATTTGTTTGCACATTTCTAATGTGTCCTTATGTCATAACTCAGCAAAATTATTTTAAATAGACATTTCAGAGTATCTTAGTTGGAAATCTAATTAAAATATGGCAAGGTTATGCACAGAACATATTTAAAATTGTTGTTCACATTTGCTTACAAGAATCCTGGATAAAATCCCTTTTTCCCTTGCCTGGATTGTACTGCCTTTGTTATCTGTGGTCCGCTGATGTTTGCAACTCTTGATTACTATTGGAAAGCAGTTATTAAACAGGATGTTTCATTCTTAACAAAAGTTCCCTAGAAACTGGCAGGGCTAAAGGATTTAAAGGTCTCATTCTGAAATGCAGATCATATCTTTTTATTAAGAACTTCTTTGTGGATATTGGAAATGTAAAGTTGACATTTCAAGAGAGATCAGCACAAGCAAAGCATACGGTGCTTAGGAAAAGTCAGATTCTTCTGCCGTTATTCATAAAGCAAAATATTGGGACCTCATGTGAATCAGCAGGTAGGAGGCTGCATTGTGCCAGTAGTACCATAGTGCCCTTTGAGCATGTTTGGGAAACGCAGAGGTTCAGAACAGGTCTAAGCTCTTGATTTAATTGCTTATCTATCTGCTAGTCTGATTTTTCTCCTCTATTTGCTTTTTACTTTCTTGCCTTATCACTACCTACCATAAGAAATAAAAACACAGATTTTGGCCCAGTGTTTTGCATCTGCCTACAGAGATAACTTTCCATAACTGCCGTTTTCATTTTGGTATTTTCCCTTTCCTTATCATACTACGCACATGCTCCCTCTTCCAAATCTGCTAAGAAAGTATGCTAGCAATGTGCCTTTACATGTTTGACAGAACTCTAGCGTGCATAAGATCACTGATCATTTTAAAAAGCTGTCTAAACAAAATCTTCGTTTTTTTTTTTTTACTTTATGTACATTTTTTTCAGTGTTTATGCACATTTTAATTTGGCTGCACAGAGTCTGCCTGTATAGTTGCCCCTTTCACCCTTTTTTCTTCTCATTTTGCCTCCCTGCTCTGTAAACAAAATGAAATGGAAATATGCCTTTAAACTGATCATTTAAAAAAAAAAAAATAATGGATTTGGAATGTTTTCATTATGTATCAACTGTAGGTAAAAAAACAAGTTTTATATTTGGGAGCCTACGTTGCTGCACATTTGCAAATCAGAGAGATGAACGCTTGTCTGCAGACACATTCATGAGCAAAAATAGCACGTTCCCAAGCGGTATCATTTGGGGAGGCAGTAGTACAAATTCCCTGGAAGCTGGGAAAGCAGGACAGAGTGCAAGGCAGCACTAACAGAGCTTCTGTGATAGAGGGCAACTCATCATGGCCCTCTAGAAGTCCCTTTGGGGGCTATGTGCTGTTCTTGGCAACAGCCTGAGTCCCAAAGGGACACTACCAGACTGGAATCAGGAAAATTTCCTACTTTTGTAATGTTATGGTGATTTACTTAATTCAAGGTGTTCTCAGATCCTTTTCCTTAGACAAGTGTGGTTTCTTGTCCATAGCTTGTTCAGGGATGGACCATACCCATAGGAGTGTGGCTGCT